>CAUYQG010007839.1:0-23475 GCA_963574415.1 Tarsius wallacei | reverse complement strand
GGCTCGGTGGCTCAGCCTGTAATCCCGCGCCTTGGGAGGCTGAGGTGAGTGGATTGCCTGAGCCCGCGGGTTCGAGACCCGCCTGGGCAACTTGGTGAGACCTCATCTCTACAATAAATCAAAAAATTAGCCAGGCGTGGTAGTGCGCACCTGTAGTTCCAGCTACTCGGAAGGCTGAGGCGGAAGGATCGCCGAAGCCCAGCAGGTCGAGGCTGCGGTGGCCGGGAGCGGCCACTGCACTCCAGTCTGGGCGACAGAGTGAGACTCCCAACTCAAAAAACAAAAAAGAAAAAAATTAAATAAATAAAATAAGCTAAAGGAAAATTAAAGCTGAGAGTACAAAGATAAATCAGTATGGTCATTTTGATCCCTTAAAAAACACATTTTAAAACATTTACACTTTCATATAGCAAATTATTGGTAAAGACAACTTCAAATGACATGTTCAAAAAAATTAAGTTTAAACATTAAAAAATGATTAATGTCCTAATTTGCTAACCTTTCTATCTGCCTCAGCTCATGACAAGTATTTCAATGTACCTATGAAGACTCCTGTGGCATTCAATATGCCAGACATCTAGAGGCATGACCATCGCAAACATTAGGCATCATGAAAACATCTGCTAATGTTTACCTCACTCAGTTTAAAAGTAAGTGAAGATGCAGAATCAAGAAAACCTTACAATGCCTTATTCCAATTAAGTGTGGCCATTTTATCTTTAGAGAATAAGAATGGATGGAACAAAAATTACTACAACACAAAAATTACTACATCACAAAAATTCTAAACTCCATTCAAGATTACATTAAATAACTTAGAAAGACACTAAAACTTTAATAAGGGACAGTAGTTGTTAGGAATATTCTGCTTCATGACTATATAGAATGGAAGTGACCTAGATGTGTGATTCTGTAAAAAAATTTAAAACATAATACTATTTTTTAAAAAATTCAAGTAAATGTAAAAACTAAAGCTCTAAAACTATTAGGAGAAAACACTGAAGTAAATTATTGTGATCTTGAGTTAGGCAATGGTTTCTTAGGTGTAACAACCAAATAACAAACCATAAAAGAAAAAAAAATAGCTTTGGATTTATTAAATTAAAAACGTTTGGGTGTCAAAGGACACAATCCAGAAATGAAAAAGTTAACCTATAAAATGAAAGAAAGCATTTTCAAATCATATATCTGATAAGAAATTCACAATTAGAATATATAAGAAACTCATACAACTCAACAATGAAAAGAAAAATATCGCAGTTAAAACATGAGTATGAGATTTGAATGGACATTTCTACAGAAAAAAAGATACACAAGTGGCCAATAAGCACATGAAAGCATCCTTCTGAACATTATTTATTATCAGAAGAATGCACAACAAAATCACAATGCAATTCTCCTTCATACTCACTAGCTTGACTCTAATCAAACGGATGAATAATAACAAGTGTTGGCAAGAATGTGGAGAAATCAGAACCCTAACACTGCTGGAGGGAGTGTACTTGCTGCAGACTTTTTGACAATTCCTCAAAAACAGTTGAACATGAAGTTAGCATATGATCCAGAAATTCTACTCCTAAGTATATACCCAAGAAAAATAAAAACTGTTTTTCTGCACAAAAACTTGTACACAAATGTTCATAGCAGCATTATCCAGAATGGCTAAAAAATGGAAACAACCCAAAAGCCTGTCAGCTGTGGAATAAACAAAATGTCCATAAAATATCCATATTATGAAATATTACTCAACAATAAAAAGGAATTAAATACTGATAATGAAAATGAAAGAAAGCATTTACAAATCATATCTGATAAGGAACTCACAATTAGAATATATAAAAAAACTCATACAACTCAATAATAAAAAGAAAAATAACTCAGTTAAAGCATGGATATGAGATTTGAATGGACATTTCTATGGAGAGAAGATACACAAATGGAGGTACAATATGAATGACCTTTGAATACATTATAATAAAATGAATAAAGGCAGACCCTCCCACACATACAGATTATGATTCCTTTATATGAAACATTCAACATATGCAAATCCAGACAAGTAGAAAGTAGATTAGTGATTTCCAAGGGCTACACAGGAGAAAAAAGTAGAAATGACTTTATAGCATTTCTTTTGGGGGTGATGAAGATATTCAAAAATTAGACCACTATAATAGTTGAGCAACTCTATAACTATACTAAAAGTCTCAAATTGTAAATTTGTGAAATGATGAATATCATGACATGTGATAATATCTCAATAAAGCTATGATTACACACACACACACACAGGCTTAATTCAAGTTAGACAGAAATTGGTTAGATACTCAGCTCTTTTATTCATCAACTGGTTTACTTTTGAGGGATGGCATCTTTTATTAGTAATGAATCTAGTGTCCCTGGGATCTGGCCCAGTGTAAGCGTTCAATATACTGGAACCTTGCAATTAGGAGCATGGATTCCACAGCCAAACTGAATGAAACTCTGGCTGTATAATTTAGAAGCTGGCCAAGGTATAAATCATTCTGTGCTACAGTGTCCTCATCTGAAGGTGGAGAAAATAATCGTACCTACTGCAGGTGAGTTGTCATGAGTTCTAATAGGGATAAAATAAGTAAAGTGCTGAGAACTTCTGAGATATTTAAGGCATTAGTATCTGAATGTCAAAGGAGTAATACTTTCCCAAAATTCTGCATCAATTGCCTCAGCACTGTAAATTCCAAGAAATAAAGAATAGGTTACAATGTTTATATTTATTCATGAAGACTTTCAAGTAGAAAAATTAGAAAGTCATATTTACTGCACATATACATACGTAAACAAGTGATGTATACATTTATGTTAAGATACAAGTCATTGACAAAGTTTGGCCCATGTATGGGTAACATGTTCATATGGTAAATAGCAAGGAAACCACCGCAACACTAGGAGAAGGCTCAATACGGATATTAAAAGTCAACTTAAATTGAAATAATTATTTTGTGATTGTGTTTAAAATACTCGAATTTCCTTAAAGTAGCACTTTAGTGTTTTTTTGTTTTTGTTTTTGTTTTTTTTGAGTCGGAGTTTCACTCCGTCGCCCAAACTGGAGGGCAGTGGCACGCTTCTGGCCACTGCAGCCTCGACCCGCTGGGCTCCGGCGATCCTTCCGCCTCAGCCTTCAAAGTAGCCGGAACTACAAGCGCTCACTACCACGCCCGGCTAATTTTTTGATTTATTGTAGAGATGAGGTCTTGCCAAGTTGCCTGGGCGGGTCTCGAACCCGCAGGCTCAGGCAATCCACTCTCCTCAGCCTCCCAAAGTGCTGGGATTACAGACTGAGCCACCGAGCCCTGTCAGCACTTTAGTTTTAAAAGAAAACTAACTCACTACAGGTGCTTGATAAAAATTTCTTCTAAATGTTAAAAAGTAATGCACAAGTAATTGTTCAAAACCATTCAACTTGTTTAATTTGATTTTTGATCCCAAATAAAGCTTGTTTATGTACTTGGGCAAGAATATTTTGATAATTTGCTTATAGGCAACAACATATTATCATACAGTGTATATGTTACTACTAAATAAAACACTTTTGTTTAGTTATTACCCTAATGAGGGAAAAAAAGAAAAAACCAGGAAGAAAAAAAGTTGATGAAAGTTACATAATTTATAAGTTTCTAAGTCAAGACTCAAACTGGTAGCATTTAAATTCTAAACCCAGTATCTCTCTATTGTACCATAGGGTCCCACACTTTTCCAACAAAAGAAACTATTTATAACAAAGCTATAATGGTTTCCTGGATCACCCACCATACAATGGTAATTGTCATTTTAGTATGTGTTGAACTAAAACAAAGACAAAATGTGAAATACATTTTGTACGACTATTAAATTGTATTTTATTGATCACAACAGTTTCCACGTATACTTGGGGAAAAATGATAACTTGTGCAATTAATTGAGCAGATTAGGCTAGTATAGTTGCAGCCCATTCAGAACTCTCTTCAGAATTCTCTGATGGTTTTCACCATCCATGTTCCATGTCACAGAACTGATTTAGCTTGCTGTTTGAGTTTTGGTCTGCTTTATTTAAGGGATTGTAGTAAGCAGGTACCCTTAAAATTGCCCAAGCAGAACAATAGCTCATTACAGTATTTGGTATTTTTACTTGGTATTTTTACCACCAAATATCAATTCTCAAAGCACTAGGAAGTGATTTAAGAGTTTATAGGGCCAGCTAGACTGGCCGAGGAAAACCCAAAATGAGGCCAGAGTACAATGTTTGCCCTGGAATTTGAGTTAAACATGCTCATTTGTAGCCCCAAAATGACTCCCAGCCTAAAGGATACCTAAGAACTGACTGTGATAAGTTTAATAGAGAAGGAAAGAAACATATAAATTAATCATTCACTATAGCAAGTGAATCATATACCTTTTATGATATGAGTTTGGCGTGGCTACTCTTTTTTTACAGATGAAGAAACTTTTTTAACCACCACATATCAATTTTTAATGTGCTAGGAGGTGATTTAAGAGTTTTTAGTTTGGTGGATTTCAGTAGTATTCCCTCAATGACTCAAGTCTTCAAATATAGTACCAAGTTTCTAACCAACCCAGTAAGCCTTACTCTAAACCCAATGATCTTTCTACTCTTCTTCATACTAGTCTTCAACAAATCCACCCATAAGGGAACAAAAAGGATAAAGTTCTATGCCCACCCACGGATCTCCAAAATTTAGTTAACTCAGTCATAGTTGGGTGACTTTAATGAAGGTATATAATAACTCTAGAGCAAGGAAAAGAATTCCCTGAGGATTGTCAAGGCTGGGTTACTAAATTCAGCTGAGTTAGACTTGGCCTCCTGTACCAAGTTCAGTAATTGAATGTCTTGGATGAAGTCACTTAACTTTTGGGTACGGCACTTTTACCAACTGTGAAATGAGAATTGCCAAATAAAAAATTCAGACCTTCAAATGTTCACTAAGTAATAAAGAGAAGGTTTACCATATGAAATTCCATTTCTGTAAGAACTATAAGGGGAAATACAAGTTACCAAAAAGCAGATTAATTTGACCTAAATGTTGTATAAGGGCAGCATTTTAAAATTTGACTTACAGGTAAAGACTTTCTGTTCCAGATCATTATGATAAATTTCTCATTTAGACTAAGCCGCTTTGTTCCTATAATCCAAATTAAAACAATTATGCATTTTATACAGTTAAATTACCAGTAAGAGAGTAAACATTTTAACCAACAAGAGTATGTATGTATCTCCCTTTGAACAATATAAATAATTGTGTCTGAAAATGTTTATATCATACCTAAAGATATAAATTTTAAAGTTTAAAATCTGGAATAGAAGCAACTTTAAACATAAGATACAAAAAATACTGGTATATAATATTCAATTTCTGATGGATTCAGCACTTTATAATATTGGCTTCTGTAGAAATCAAATCAACAATAAATAACCTCAGAGCTAACAAAATGACTACTGATGTGTAGGTGGTCAGAAAAGTAGTCTATGTATATCTACCCTTAGTAAATTAACTTTATCATCCTTCCAAGTCCTTTTATGGGGAGAGGGGAGTTTTTGTTTTCTTTAGCTTTTCTCACAAGCATATTCAACAATTGCTTTTGCCTAGAAATTACTAGATGTAGTAATTTTACTTGAATTTGGTACTAACTAACAAATTGGCACTTCTACTGAGTGATAAAGACAAATGAATTTTCAAGGGAAAGGGTCCATTTTCAAATAAATTATTTTCAAGTATAATATCAGTATATTTCCTATAAAAGTGATATACACAATAATAATAATTTATTGAGATTCAGATAATTTTCCAAACATACAGCATTTCCAAAGGCAGTATTCACATAACTATCAATTTATTGTAATCTCCCAATCATCTTGGTGAAACTACCTAAAGTACATAGAATGTCTTCTTGACCAAGTTTTTGAATGTTATCCCTTCTGGGTGGGAAGCAGATACATGGTGACTAGAGTTCTTGGGAGAGAGAAAAACAATCTCTTTGGGCATTTTCACTAGAGCCTTTAGGGAACAGCTGGGGAGACTGTGGCCATGAAATGGAGTAGGACAGCTGGCAGGCTCTCTTGTCCCCTTTGTTGATTTTTTTATTCTATGCAGGGGGATATTCCCCATCCCCACATCACCCTTTCCTTGAAATCCTTTCTAATCCTCTTTCATGATATCCGCCTCTTTGGTGGGATGGAACTTTTCTACTTCATCAAGAGCACCTACAGAAACCAAGGACTCTGCTTCTATCACTGCAGAAAATCAAAACACTATGAGGTTTATGCACCCAAACTGCCATGGACTATACTGACAATTCTGAAAGCCTTTCTATTGGTTCTATAGGTTGGTCCCAAACTGCCCCTTTTTCAATTTTACTTGCCTTTAAAATTTTCAGATACAGAAATACAGAATTTAGAAGGCAAAAATGATGAATAAAAAGAATATTTTTAAAAATAAGAAATCAAATACTTTTCTTGGAGGACAGTCTCTTCAATAATCAGCTAAAAAAAGGAAGACAATTTTTTGAATGCAAAGTTTTGTTGATTCATTCTCATTTTTAATGAATTGCAATCACATTTCATTACTGATTTTGCTAGTAAGTCATTTAATAACCAAATATTTTAAAAAGAAATTGGTACCTGTAAAATTTGTAACAGTATGCAGTCTTCTTTAAGGTTAGGACTGCTTATTGATTTATGCAGGGTCTCTCAGTGCAGATGGGATATCTCTTTTCAAGGATTGTCATGCATGTAATAAAGAAAAAACAAAACAACCAGCACACAGATTGCTGAACTTTCTCTCTTTAAACAAAACTAAAAACTTATCATACTTTTAAAAATTTTTAATAAGAATAAGTATTATAAATACTCTCACTGAATAATATTGAAAGTATTAAAAAACTACAGTAAAAGAGAATATTCAATAAGAATAGCTTGACCTTTGGTCAAATTATTTCACCTTACTGGACCTCAGTTTCTTCATATAAGAAATAAGGTGATTAGATGAAATTATTTCTAAATTCCATTTCTGATTAGAAGACAGATCTCATTCTGAGCATCAGAAATGATTCCTTTTATTTAGTCTTGACTCAATATGAATACAAAATTGTGTCTCTATATGCAATTAAAATAGCATTTGAAATGGTCTTTCAAACACTTGAATGATAATATACTGAAATCTTAAAGACATTTGTAATATAAGTGAGTTCAAATAAGTTTGCAACTTCAAGGAAGCTTCTGTATACAATTTCCAAGAGGAAATTGGAGGATGGGGGGAGATTCATTGATCTCCCCTGTCTATTAAGGGGAGAGATCTGCGCTCATCTCTAGCAATGGAGTCTCACACCTAAGTGAGATATAGATTTGCAGATCCCCATTAGAATGTCTTACACAGACCTTTCACATCTATTAGGTTGAATATCTTTGAAATTGGGCTCTTAGCACAAAGATATGTTTCCTAATTTATTCATTGTTTTTTCAAAAATAAATAAATAAATAAATATGGAAGAAAATGCCTTTAGATTGTAGAGAGGTCTAAAATATATTTCAAATCTCACATTCTTTTTTATATTTAATAATGATTTCTCCTTGAAACATAAGCTTTAGTGTATCTAGGATGTCCTAAGGTTACCAGGACACAAAATTTCCTCTAAGCCAATTACAACTCCCAATCCTGATTAGCTGAAAGAGGTCAAATACTAGCAACCTTTTTTATCTAGTTCTACAGACACCTTAAGATTAATAAATAAAATTGTTCACTTTTATAAAATGATGGATTTACTTATATTGTTAAATATGTTTATTAAAAGTCCTATAGGAAAAGGACTTCAAAAAGAGGAGTTTATTAAAGAATGAAAATGCAAAGTATCTGAAAAATGTCTCTTTGTTCTAAGATTGAATGTGTTTGTTCAAAATAGTTTAAAAAATGGAAAATGTTTTTTTACAAGGTTTAAATAAGTTTCTTAAATTATCTGGGAATATAAATATTATGATAGGTTTGCATAATTGTGCATAAATATCAAAAACAGTATATTTCAAGCAGTAACTGACAAAAATGTAAGTTATTAATATGGTTAAAAATCTACCATGCTTTAGGGTATACTTTCACAGCATACAGAGATTATGAAATCATAGCTACAGGACATGTTCACCTGCATACTTTAGCCTTACATAGGATGGTCTTGCTAAATTAACTTGGAGACTTCCCAAGTTTTATCAGTGGTTTCATCGACTGCTTCCTTTTTAAAAAATTGTCTGTCTGCCTTCTGTATCAGTTTCTTCGAGAATAAACCAGCTGTGATTGGGCACTGGGAATTCTATTAGTACCAGTGTATATCAAGGATCAGGGAAATTATCAGTGAAGGAAAAAGAAAAGCTTAAAATATTCACACTGAAATTCTTCGAATAAGGCAGCTATACCCTTTCTGTGAATCAACTAAGAAGAATGCGAATAATATTACAGTTGCCTGTCTAGGTCAACAAGCAAAATCTTGAAGTGATGAAATCTACCCCTTATCTCTGCTATTGTGATGATGTCACATCGGAGGAAAAGAACCTCGTCAGCTCTTCTGCAGTCCCAGGGTTCATGACGTCAACAGAGGGCAAATAATTTATAGTATTGTGTTTACTCTGGAGCCATTTGATATGTATTAATACATGCAGCAGCAGCTGTCTCTTTTACAAGAGAAGTGTGCTCACATGAGCTCTCTCACCCAAACTGAGAACATAAGCACACTCTAATAGCAAAAGAGGCAGCTGCTGTTGCATGAATTAATACATTATAAGTTACTCTCACATTTGTTATTCTTTTTTAAAATCTTACTTTATTTTAAAAATAAAAATACTCAATATTTTAAAAGAAGTGAAACTTCTACAGAGAGCTCATATTGGTAGATATCATGAAGTAAATTATTGCAGTTTTATTATATTTTTTAGGGATCAATTCATTTGCATATCAAAATAAAAAATTTAAGTATTTATTATTTTCAGAAATGAGGCATCTGGTGTCTTTGAAATGCTGAAAGCAGTGAAAGAGAAGCACAGGGATTTCCTATTTTGAGTTCTGAAACAAGGCTGAGAATGGATTTGTTTAGTAGCTTATATACAATACCAGAAATAGAAATTAGCATTAGTGTGTTCTATTTACTTCAATCACCTTGTAAGCATAAAAAAGTTTTGCAAATAAATGATAAAAATGACTTTTAATATACCCATGAGTTGTGAATAGTTAAATTTAATATCCATCCGAGGAAACACTCTAAGTAATATTTTATGGATATTGACAGTCACTTGCACTCCAGCCAAAATGACGGAAGAGTTGTCTTTATATTAGCTGTCCTTAAACTAATGTATAGCTCAACTGTATCTATATCTATAGATATATAAATACACACATATGTATGTAAAATAGTGAATGCAGTGAAATCCCAAAGACTCTAAATAATTGAGATACTTCAGATGATACAAATTTTTGTTTTGTTTGGAGTTGGTATAGTTTCATTTATTGTTTGTTCATTCGTTGTTTTAATAAACAGTTCTGTAGAAAGCTGAAAAAGAAATTCTTTTTAGACGAATGGAGAGTTGGTTCCATTTCCTTGATTCCTTTCAATTCCATTTTATAATTTCCTGTTCTTCTCAGAGCTAAGGTTACATTTCCATTTTGTAAATATTGTACTATGTAAATCTTATACTTCTAATTTTATGCATTATTTTATCATTGTAAAATATCTGCAAATTAGTTTTTTGTTTATCTAGGAAGCTTAAGTATTTAATATCTTTTTTTAATGTTATGCTTGCTCTGTTAACAATATGGCTCATTATTTAATTCAGAAAGAATTTAAAAGGTGTGAGGTTTGGAACAGAAAGTGCTATAGTGATTTGCATTGACCTAATTAGTTCATTTGCATGTTGACCTTTAAAACCAGTGAAGTTTTGTAAACTCAACTTGTGGTTGCAACTATTCCACAAAAGAGACCTAGGAGATACGATAAAAACACAAGGATAAAGTTGTTAAAGAAATATTGATGATAAACTAACGGAAAACAAAATTAAAACCATGCACTATCATTTCAATGAATTATATGAAACAACCTTAGAAGGTGATATATTTTACATCGGATTTTCAGAACAGTCATCCAACTAACTGGAGCTTGTTAATTGCTTATTTTTAAGTAGTAAAGGAAAAAATAAGTATGTGAGGTTTTGCATTGTAGTAGAGTTTCATGTCTCTAGGATTCTGTCTAAATTTCTTGAATTGTAAATAAGCATTCTGAATCCACTATACTCTCATAGATCCTGCAATGACATTACACAAATTTCAAAATCTTTAAAAAAAAATTTTTTTTAAATAGTGCAACCATTTGAAATCATTTGAAAAATTCAAAACAAATTTTGTGTGAATCTAGCTAAAAAAAATATATAGACAGATAAGCAAACAAATCCTCATGTCAGAAATTCCAGAAACAGGCAACTCCCCCAAATGCATGTCCCTCCACCCACCCTTGCTCTACCAATCATTCATTTAGACACCATATTTATCCTTCCTTAACTCATCCCTCCTGCCCTTTCTGCCCACTGTTCCGGGAACCTCAGTCCCAAAAACATCTCCCTTACACCTCCAACCATGAACCTTTTACTAAATGTCTTTGTTCTAGTTTTCCTAGATTGTTGGGTCATCCACATGGATTCTTGACTTTACTCTCCTGGTGAGACTGCAAATAAGGGTTGCCTTTCCCCTGCTCCCCATGTCACAGGGTTTGAAAGATGAGAGGTAGTGTGAGAAAGAGCAGTCAGAATTTTTCTTGTTGCCTCCAGTCTATTACATTTTCTCTTTCATTAAAAATCTCACTTGACGATGGCACATCTGTGAATATGACACTCTATTCCTCCTTGTCACTATTATGTGTTGTCTCCCTGGTCACTTTGCAGAGTTCCTTGACAACTTTAACAATTAATTCAGTCTTTCCTTTTAATTTTCTTTCTGGGTAACTAAAGAGTCTATGTAGATCACTCAAAAACCTAAAATAAATTCTTTGACTTCCTTAATTTCAATGTCTTTTTGCTTTACTACATTTTAGCCACCCACTCCCATGTCCTTATCCTGGGACATGTCCACACCTGGAACTGCTTTATGCCTAAAATCTTAAGCTCTGGTATTCAACTACAAATTCCACAGTACTTCAAGCTCTTTAAGTCTTGGTAAGTGTCTCCATTCCTGTGGCTTTAATTATGAACAACACTTAATTTCTCCCCTCAGCTGTACTACCTTGGGGACTTTTTAATTCAGATGCCCCACAGGCACTTCAAATTTGGAATGACCCAATAAAATTTATTGTGACACAATAGTCCAAAGAATAATTATCTCCAGAAGTCAACTCCCCCTTTGATGTTCATATTTCTATTAATGACATAACCACTCAATTGATTATAAAATTTTATGTTCATCTTTGATCCATCCCTTCTTCTTTTAAAATACTTCTTGACTCTATCTTCTTTTTCCAATGTCACTGTCACTACCATGGTTTGCAATTATCTCCATTGACCTAGAAAGAAACTACTGGAATAAACTATAAGCTCTTCCTATCTAGGGCCATGACTTCCTACAGCATCAATAAATACTTGTACAGTAAATTCTTGCATGCGTGAATGAATTAATTTTTCCTAGAACTAACAAATAAGACCTTTAAGAGTAAAATTTGTACCATGCCATTATTCAAAAACTTTATTATTTTCATTTTCTAAGGCACAAAAATTATCTTAGCCACATATTCAAGCTAGTTTCAGCACTCCAACATTTTTCATGTCTCCTTTTGCACTATTCTTCTTTCCATAACTCATTTCCGCTTGACCTCTTCTCCAAGTCAGTAGTTCTAAGTGTGACTCCAGACCAAAAACATCAGCAACAGTTTGGTAACATGTTAGAAATAAAATTTCTGGGGGCCCATTCCAGACATGCTGATTCAGAAACACTAGGTGTGTTTTAACAAGCCTTCCAGGTGATTTGAATGCATGTCAACATTTGAGATGTTTGCAGCATCACACACATGTCATCATACTTTCCACTGGTAATATCCTCTCTACTTCTACTTTCTGTAAAGGACATAGTTTATTTTAAGGCACAAACCAAGTGTTGTCTTCACTCTGAAACATCCTTGCTTTTCTAGAACTTTCAGTTATTAAATTCTATTTACTAGTCCCTTCTCTGAACTCTCCCTATTTCTTTCTTTATAAGGAGTTAATGACATTCATACTATCAACAGTTTTATACTAACAGTTACTTACTCCTTTCTCATTCATTCCATATCACACTATAATCCGATTCAGTGCTATTATCTTACTGGAATGATTTCTCTACGGTCACCAGTTTAACAAGTCTCATGGAGACCACTTTTAAAATTCCTGACTTCTCAGAAGCACTGTGTATTATTGACCACACCTCCCTTCATAAAACACTTTGCCTCCTTGACTTCTCTGACAGCTTCCTCTCCTGGTTTTCCTCTTACATCAAAAACTACTTTTTTTTTTTAATGTGACTGCTTCCAGTGAATTCATTCATAATCTTCTACTTTCTAATCACTCAGTATACTCTTTCACTTAAACATTCTTAGCTTGAAAATCACTCAAGACTTCAAATCTAAATGTCCAACTTGTTTCTAAGATGCCTTAACCGAACTTCCTACTGGATATTTTCATCCTGATATCCCATAGGCATCTCGAATTTAATATGTCAAATTCATAGTTGTCATCTCCCTTCCTATATTCCAGAAACCTTGGATTTATTATAAACTCCCCCTTTTAACTCATCATCTATTTCCATTTGAAGCATCTTTTAAGCCTAAGAAATAAGAATTTTGTATTTTTTTAAAATCTCTATGATCTGTTCCTTTTATCAGTAATTCAACTTCCATTGTCAGAATCCAGGCTTCAGCACAAGCTGCCCTTCTCCTAAAAGGTCTCCTGACTGCCTCCACCACTTTTTTTTTTTTAAATGTTGGCTGACATCTATGCCCTCTTCCCCATGGTTTTTCTTTCAAAAATGTTTTCAAAGAGATTTTTCAAAACTACAAATCTGATCATGACACTTCCTTTCTTAAAACCCATTAGGAGCTTTTCATATAATTCAGGATAGAATGCCTTAGCTAATCACCTTACACTCAAAATTGACTACTTCCCACTGACTTTTCTAGCTTCATTGTCTGCAAATCTCTGCAAACGAAAACGTATTCTTTTTCAAATTCCATACGTCTCTCTTTGTCCTGTTCATTGTCTAACCAATGCCTACTCACAAGACTTGGTAATAGATGATTATTTATATTTACAAATAGATGATCAACTCTGAGCCCAAAGCTTTAATGTATCAAGGGTAGGCAAGCTCTCATCCAGAAGAAAGCATTACCTTTCGTTTTTCTATTTACAGTAAAGCTAAAACTTTACAAATTTCCTCAGAAAACCTAAGAAAAGATAGAGATGGCGTCTCCAAGAAACCCTGGAGGTAGCCACTCAGTGATGGAGTTTGTGGAAGCCTAGCAGAGTTGCACCTCCCGTACTCTGCTGCCTAGGAAACAAATTGTAGGAAGGGTCTCAAGATGAAAGTCTGTCCCCACCCAACTTCCAGCAATAGTACATTTAAATTTGTGATTGGTACAGGGCTACATATAAGCATTGTAGCCAATATTTATAAAGCACATAATACATCCCAGCCACTTTTTGGCTTCTGGGAATTTAGCATGAAAAAAAAAAGTGAGGTAAGAATGCAACCTTTATTATAATGTGGAAAAGAGGACTTGATCAAATAATCCAGGTTTAAATCACACACTCTCTTGTTTTTGGAGGGCTAGAATATTCCTAGAACCACTTCTCTATTACTTATACTACAGAATAATAATTTCACTTCTATCAGTCTAGAGATGATTGTCATGTGAATCTTCAGCCACTCAAATTGTAACAAAATCTTGCTATATTTTGTGTTTTGTAGATATGTCATCCAACTACAACCTCACCAAGACCTAGACTTGTACTTTTCTATTTTATTAAAGAAATGATAAGTCAATAGATATTTTCTTACTATTCAGTGTCATCATCATAATAGATTCAGAGGTAGGTAGCAAAAAGCAGTAATTGAAGTATTAAAAAGCAGAAAATGTAGGAAATCGAAGGTTGCAGTAAAACCAACATGCTACCACATTGACTCCTCCTCACTTTGCAAACTGTGATGCTCCTATGGCCAATCTGGGTAACTCATTCTCTGACTTGGTCTGGTTGTTTTGAGGGGTTTGTTAGTCCCAAAATATACCTGAGTTCAGAAAAGCATCTTTGATGTATGTCCCACTGGTTTCCAAAAGATGGAAGTATCTGTATAAGCAATTATAGAAATTCTAATACAATTTTCAAGAAGCCAGCCCTTTGCTGTGCTGGAGGGAGGCACCATGGAAGAGCTGGAAAGCAGTTTCAATTATCATTTAATATGTTATCATATTCAGGTTCTTGTTCTTAACAACCTCCTCATTATAGCTGGCTCTATTTAGCAAACGTATGTACCAAACAAGGCAAAATAAATTTCAAAAGCAAGACTTTTTTTTTGAGACAGAGTTTTGTTCTTGTTGCCCAGGCTGGAATGCACTGGTGCCATCACAGCTCACTGCAGCCTTGAACTTCTGAGCTCAAGCAATCCTTCCACTTCTGTCCCCCAAGTAGCTGGGACTACAGACATATGTTCTGCCACGCTTGTCTAATTATCTTTTTTTTTTTTAATTTTTGTAAATGTAGGTTCTCCCTATGTAGCCCAGGCTAAGATCTTTAGAATCAAGATCATCCACTTCATACTCAAAACTGTAAAACAAATCCAGCCATTTTATCTCATATTCCTAGACCATGAAGACTAAGTAAATATAACCAACAAGTAGATGTGGAAACTCTGGCATTAACTCAAAAAATATATAAATATTTTAAAATATTTACACATATAAACAATGGCACATTTGAACTCTTTCTAATGTCCTAACAACATTGTCTGTTCTGGTCACCACATAAAGGAGATTGATTGTTCTAATGGTTATTGATGACTGTCAAATATCTCCATGACACACACCATTATAGACAGTTCTCAAGGAAAGCAGATGCTTGAATATGGATTTCACAAATGAAATGGTCCAGATTTTTCAGGGTTTTAATTCCAGACCAAAGACATGGAAATTCCTTCTAAGAGACAAGGCTAACAAAGGGTTATATACATCAGAGAGATAGGGGAAAGATCAGCAGGAATTCATTAACAGACAAATCTAGTCAAATTAACTATAGGAGGATATAATTTAATCTCAGTCATCTTTCTTTTGAGCTCATAGAGTCATTTCTTCATTAGGATTTCTTCTACTTATCCACTTTTTTCACAGAATTCTTATTATTATTCTCTTTTTATTTGGGCACAGCTTCAGAGGGTACATAAGAATAATAATGAGAATGAAATTAAACCCAGTTAAATTTGCAATTGGTTAGTAGCTCTGGATTTCAATGGGGGATGAGGTTAAAATTACTTGCCTTAAAATGAGTCTTGGTAATTAGTTGTAAAATGTAATTGCCCATGCTTTCCTACTCTCAGTTTCCAGACTAAGCAAAAGTCTATTGTATTTTTTTATGATTATCTATTTCTTCCTTTGAGGGAGGGGAATAGAAAGGCATATTTGCATTTAAACTGCAAAAAAAATTAATAACTCTTTTTAATCCCTATGTGTATCCTTTTAAAATATTGCCTTCTAGTAGCTGTAATTTCCAAGTGGGAAAAAGACCCCATATTTTTCCCCCAGAGAAATATTTTCCCAATGACCAGTATTATATTTATAATTTTTCATTCATATATAGTAAATGTGATTTTTAGTTTTGCCAAATTGCTAAAATTTTAAATGACTAAATTTTTATTTAACCCAGGGAAAAAATTATCAGGTACTAATTTTATCTCTGGAAATATTTTATTATTTCTAAAGCAACACAACCAATTTAATTTTTGTGGAAGCATTATTAAATAAATAAAATCGGTTTAAGATACTCATTTAATGGTTCATTGTCTAAGTAAGCTATTGACCTCTTTGTTTTTCTTACATCTGTTAGCCCTTTACCCATATTTTATTAATAATTGCATTTGTTTATTCTTGTTAAGGATTTACTACCAAGTATCTGCATTTATGTATTTATTTATTTATTTTTATTATAAAGATGTGGGGTACAATTCAGGGTTAGGTATACAGACATTGATTATATAGGTACCCTTGTTGATGAGATATACCCCTCCCTCCCCAGCAGTTTCCCTCAAGTGCCAATCCCACACCACTCCCCTGGCAGTTTCCCACTACTGCCAATCCCTTTCTTATATTATTATAATTGCTCAAGTTCTGCTTATGAGTGAGAACATATGGTACTCTGTTCTTTGTTTCTGTGATAGATTACTGAATATAATAGTCTCTAAGTCTATCCAAGTTGCTACAAAGTCCATATAGTAGTCCTTTATGGCTGCATAATATTCTGTTGTGTATATATGTACCTCATTTTTTTAAATACAGTCCAGCTTCAATGGGCAGCATGGTTGGTTACATGTTTTTGCTATTGTGAATAGAGCTGCAGTAAACTTGTGGGTGCAGGTATCTTTTTTGTAGAATGATTTGAGTTCCTCTGGGTATTTTCCCAATAGGGGGATTGTTAAGTCATATGGAAGGTCAATTTCTAGTTCTTTCAGAAATCATCACACTGTCTTCCCAAGAGATTGCACTAATTTACATTCCCACCAGCAGTGTAGAAGCATTCCCTTTTCTCTGCATCCTCACCAGCATCTGTTGTTTGTTTTATTAATGATGGCCATTCTTACTGGGGTTAGGTGGCATCTCAATGTTGTTTTGATTTGCATATCTCTGATGATAAGTGAGGTTGAGCACTTTGTCATGTGTCTGATGGCTGCCTGTATATCTTCTTTTGAGAAGTGTCTATTCATGTCTTTTGCCCACTTTTTAATGGAACAATTTGTTTTTTTTTTCCTTTTGGTGCATTTGAGTTCCTTGTAGATCCTAGATGTTAGGCTTCTGTCAGATATGGTTGACAAATATTTTTTCCCATTCTATGGACTGTCTCCCTACTCTCTTGAAGGTTTCTTTTGGTTTGCAGAAGCTCATCAGTTTGATGAGGTCCCACTTGTCTATCTTATCTCTTATGGTATGGGCGCTTAGGGTTTGATCAGGAATTGGTTCCCAGTTCCAATTTCCATATGGTGTTTCCTGCATTTTATAAGATTCTTATAGTTTGAGGTTTTATATTTAGGTCTTGATCTATTTAGAGTTAATTTTTGTGTACGGTGCCCAATCATTTCTTAACCCAGATCTCAGAGTGTTCTTTTAAAAATTTAGATCAGATCACATTTATCCTCCCCCTTGAAATGTTTTTTTTTACCTTCCCCCTTAAAATGGTTCTCCATTAAACTGAGAATAAAAGATGAACACGTTCACATAGTTTAAGAAGCTTTACTGTCAACTACCTCTTGAAACTCACATTTGTCTCCACCTGCTTACTATTACTGTCCAGTCACATGGCCTTATTTCAGTTCTTTGACTGTGACAAGCTCCTTTGCATATGGTCATCTTTTCTGTTTGAATTATCTTCTATCACCCTGCCCTCACTTTTTAAAATTAGGATTTGCCTACATATCTTTTAGCTCTCATTTTCAATGACAATATCTCAGATAAAAATTCTTTTGATTTTTTATTTTATAATGAAAACTTCCTGTCATTCTCACTATTTTTCTTGTTATGGTACCTGATAGAATTGTCTTAACTTACAACTATAATCTGCCTCCTCCATTTTACTAAGAGGTCCATGAATCTTACAGACTATAAGGAGACTATATCTGTTTTGTTCACCTCTATATTATCATTCAGACATCTATAGGTTTCACACATTCCTTTGAGGAATATGTAAGAAGTATAATGTTTTGGGAATGAAGAGCTTAATGTGCCTTTTTTACAATCTTATTTAATTAATCAGCTGCTATCCCTCACAGCCAATCAAGATGAGAAGCAGAAACTTGGAGAAATGAGTTTTTAATCTGATACCCAAAAAACTCACCCTCCAGCAGTACAACTTACTCAGAATTTGTACTCCATAGCCTCTCACCCACACTCAAGGCTAAATTAACAAAGGCATGACTTAAGATCTCCTAATCTCTTCACCAATCCCCAAGATTGAATTAACAAGGCCTACAGAAGACAGTTTTGGCATGACCCAAGATCTAATCATGTTGATAGTTCCTTAAGGGGGTGAGAGAGGAGATAGACCGGAAACACGAGGGCAGACAGAGCAGGTCCCCGTAACAAAGTGCCAGCAAAACCTCCAGCAGGCCTCTTGGGCTGATACACTCATGTTTGCAAATAAGTTCCCTACAAGCTTCTACAGCCACAGCTTAAGTACTCACTGCTGGGATAGAAAAATAATCAGTCAGCCCACTGCCAACTGCTGACCAAACAACTCACCATTAGACTCTGACCTCCTGCCAATTGGTCCTTAGTACTGACCAATCAGCACAGCTAGCACTGACCATTCAGCACACAGCCAGTGCTAGCCAATGGGTTTAGTCTCAGGACTACATAAGCACTAGGTTTCTATCCTAAATTGGCAACTCCCTGAGGTCCTTCCCTGCTGTGGGAGTTTTACAGTCCCTTAGTAAATCCTGCTTTCTCCAGCTGTCCATGCCCCTCATTCCTCCTGAGCATGAGACAGGACTCCGACCTGATGAGCATTGGAGCTGAAAAGACAGGCACCACGGAGGCTGGCTTGCCAGTCAGTGGAGGCTTCTGAACTGGGAGAACTGCTGGCAGAAGGTGAGATTCCAAAGTTGAGACATTTTTGGACTCTGCAACATTCTCAGGGCTTGGCTTGCCAGACCATTAAAGCCCAACATTCCTGGGACTAGGTTTGCCAGCCTATGTAGCTGACACTCTCTGGGGCTTGGCTGGCTGACCCATTGAGCTGACACCCTCAAAGGGGAATGGGAAGTTACATCAGTCAATCAAAGATGCTACCTTGGTACATTTAGATAAACAACTTCAAACCAAACAGGAGGGATATAAGAAAACCCCTTTGCCAAAGCCTTGGCTTGTAACATTTTCACTGCGTTCCTTGGAGGGAATAAGGGTAGAGATTAACCTCACTGACCTTTCAGACACGATTAAGACCTCATCATGTAACCCTGCAAGTTTTCAGTCCTCTACTCATATCCCCTTGGATGGCTTTGCGCTTTTGGTGCATTTTAGTTCCCTGAGTTCTTTTCCTCCCAGCAGCTAGCATCTGCATCTCTTTTCAAAGACTGCCCTCAGGCTGGTAGAGAGGCTCAAAACCTGAATGCCTGAAGATTTATAACCTCCTGAGGAACAAGCTCTTATACAAGGTCTGATGAGTTTTAGGAGGAGATAGAAATATTCCATCCCCCATGTTTCTGGCTAAGACCACAGTCTCCTCTGTCTCCAAAAAGCCAATGTGGAACTGAGTCACACCTTGTGGGACTTCACTTAGTTCCATATCCTTGCTTGGCTTCTATATATCCTTTGCTTATCATAATTCCTCATTTGTCTATTGTTTCTTTCTAACAGATAACTTTCACACGAATATTCAGAGTCAGTTTCTGGGGAACTCTACCTAAGATATCAAATTTCACAGGAGAGGCTTTTAAATGTTTTTTATGTCCCCAGTACACACTGTTGACCTAAGTTGTCAGTCAAATCTCAAATTATTTTTTGTTTAAACAGGCACAGGTAGAGAATGTGCTGGAAAAGGTTTAGTGATCTGCCCATCCAATGGCCTTGTTTTATTGATGAGGGACAGAGCAGCAGAAGAGCATATGCTTTGCTCAAGGTCACAGCCTTCGTGAGTGGCAGGGTGGCAACCAGGACTAGAATTCTGATATTCCTGACACTCAGAGTCATGCTTTACATCAAGAAGTTTTCATGCATTTAAAATGGGTGATTTTAAAAGGATAAAAATATCCCAAACACTATTAAAATAAAACAAATTGGCCTGCAGATAAAAATAATTCATAGGGGTATTAAAAAACATTAAAATATAACCTGAGGATAAACTGAACTGATAGCAGCTTAGTGTCCCTTATTATATTTTATTGTGCAATTTTGCTTAAAGGTTATTTTCTCTACTGAGAAAATATCTGGCATGTATGTAGCAGTAGGATATATGTGTGTGCGTATCACATAGCATTGAGTTAAATACATTTTCATTGTTTATTTTTAAAAATTTATTTATTTATTATTGAGTTGTGGGGTACAAGTGAGGATTTACTACATAAGTTGGCTGCATATATGTGAAGTTTGGGCTTCTAGCTGACCCTCACTCCCCCGGTAGTCGACCAGGTACCCATCGTGTTGTCAATTGCCCCCCACCCTCCCCGCCTGCCTCCCTTCCAAATACATTTTCTTAAAAATTAAAGCTTGAAATGTTTATAAAATTATTATTAAAAGCCAAAATACAGCTGCTTCATAGATTGTGATAAGTAATAGCTTCATATATCTTACTAAAGTGGTTTAAATGTGTTGTACTTGTGACTTATGAGGTTCCCAGACAAGAAAGAATCCTTTTCTGCAGTCACAGTTACTCAATATGATGGACTCAACCTAGAGTGGAATTGATTTATTAGATTTTCTTTATTCAGATAATGAATCCAACACATAACTCTAAGTTCACTGATTAAGGAAAAGTTTCTAATGCCAGAACTAGCACATTTTCATGATTTGGTTTCTGAAACTAATTTTAGCTAAGTTGTAAATACCACTTAAACAGCTATCTCTCTCTCTCTCTCTCTCTCTCTGTCTCTCTCTCTGTCTCTCTGTCTCTCTGTGTGTGTGTGTGTGTGTGTGTGTGTGTGTGTACACAAGAGAGCTCATGCATTCAGTGATAGGCCCATGAAATTTTATGGAATGTGGAGGGATCTCTTCTGGTGACATCAATTTTATTAGTAGTAAAATGTTAGAGCTTTTGTGATAGTTTTTCCAGAAAAAAAGTGGCAGGGGCAGGTCGTATATCTTAAATATATTGCCTTAAAGTCAATTTCTGATGGCTTAGCATTATTTTAACTGAGATAGAAACACATAGTGCAATGTTTTTCAATAGATAGAGTGAGAAGGGAATGATTTAGTAATCACCCAAACTTTCATACTATGCAGGAGTGCTCTAAGTATCATTTCTTAGAAAAGATGTTTGAGCTCTGCCAGGGAGGACGAGCTTAATATTTATAGTTTTAGACAACAATACGATTTAGGGAAATTTAACTTATATTCATAAGCAGTGTTTGACTTTTTATGAATCCAAAGCCCTTTTCAAAATTCTGCCCTCTGGTGATATACAGAATTATTCTAATTGCTCTTACATAGGTCACTTCTTCATAGACATCATATGCACAAACCTCCTTGCTTTTCTAGATAAAAAATAGAGCTTCTCTTGTTCCTTTAAGTATTTTTCATGCAAAATGGTTTCCATATTTTTCATAATTCTGGCATAGTTTAAGTGGTGAAATTCTCTCTTCAAGTATATTTTATTAAGAAAACAGTACTTTTGCTGCTTCTAGTGTATTCATTCAGCAAATATTTATTTAGTGTCCATTTTGTGTCAACACTATTCTAGTTATTGATTGAGGGACACAAAAGGAAGAAAAAATGTCTCTCTCTTCACTGGGTTTTTAAGCATTTTCAGTAGTGCATATTTTAAAATGTAACCTACAACCCTAAGTCCAAATGCTCTATTACCTTTAATGTAGTCTAAAACTATGTTTAAAAATTTAATTTAGCAAGTAAATTATGATATTTGATCATATTTAACAAATCATTAACTTAAAACATTTCAAGTATTTTTTTCTACATGAGCATGACACAATCTCCCATTCTAAGTTCTGCTTTTTTAATATCTAAAATAAACACATTTCTTGTCTTTTAAAAATGTTAATCTCATCATGTATGTTGAAATAATCTTTATAATTTAATTTTCTCATCTTAGAGTTGACCCACTTACTTTAGGATCAACAAGAAGTTTTCTGTGACCTTTTATCAAATGGTGATTAAAATTTCATTTAGAAAAAGAATCAAGTACAGACTCTTGAAATCTCATGGTTTCAAGATGGTAATATTATATAAACAAACATTATGGTTAAAAACAAAAAGATTGCCGACTTCCGGTTAAGATAGAAACGACATAGGTGGAACTGTGAGTTTCTCCTAATGTGAGTTCCCCAAAAAGACTTTTGCCCTCCTTTCTCTATCCCCTTGCCCACAGCTAGATGCATTTGTCCGAGGCTCAGGGACCCCCGGTCCCACGCAGGGTTGGCTATTGCGTCCCGGGCTGCTCCCTCGTGGGTAGGAAAGCTCGGGTCTCAGCTCCCCCCCGGCTACATCAACCCCAGACTTAGCCTCCGGTCACCCTGGGAGGCTCTGGGCACCCGCCCCTCAGAGAAACTGATTCCATTTCTGACTGAAATACGCTGGGAGCAACGCAGGGCCACTTTTGCCACTCACCACCTGCCCATTGGAGCTTTGGAGCTCTGAAATCTGGAGCTCTAGTGCCCCGAATAGAGCACCCAGCTGTGCAGCTGATCCCCGGGAGGCTCACGCTACCACAGACCATCATAGTCGGTTGCCCAGGGATCCAAAAAGCAGAGAAAAATCACTTCGGCCATTCTCCAGGCAGAGACTCGCATTGCCCCACCCACCTACAAGCAGTCTCCACCTGGGTTCCCAAGGTAATGTCACTAAGCAGAAGACAAAGCCATTCCCCTGGGAACTAAGCAGCAGACGTCTCAGGTTGCAGCTCAAAGTAATCCCATGCCTTGGGAGGCTGAGGGACTAAACCTACATTCTGCTGCACAGAAAGATTATAAGACGGTGGGAAATAGGTTCCAGTGGGCTCATACACCAATAAGGGGATACTGAAATCGGCATACAGATTCTGAATCACAGCTTCCCCCTCAACTAAAACTCAAAACTGCAAAAAGTACAGTCCACAGCCCACACTCCAACCTCAAAAGTGAACAAAGCCAGAGGACCCTCATAAAGAAGAACAAGAGATTGCACAAGCGAAGCAAAAGCAACCCCACCTTCCCTGAAAAACAGAATTAAAGAAGGGGAAGGAAAGGAGGAGAGAGAGAGAGAAATCTACACAAATGAAGAAAAACCAAAAGAAGAGTATGGGTCTCTCCCAGACCCCTGGGAAGGCAGACAGTGAGAAAACTGACTTTGGAATGCAAACAATGAAGAGCCCCCACAATGACTCATCTCAAACTACAAATCTATATATCAAGACAATAATGGAGAGATTAAAAAGAATTGAGGAGAGTCAAGAAGAAACTAGGAAGGAGCTGATAACTGAGATAATAGCAATAAAGAATACTGTGAATGAAATAAATAACAAAATGACAAGCATGGAAAGCAGAATTACCCAAG
>CAUYQG010007838.1:0-33943 GCA_963574415.1 Tarsius wallacei | reverse complement strand
GAATGAAACTATGTCTTTTGCAGCAGCATGGATGGAACTGGAGATCATCATCCTAAGTGAACTGACTCAGAAACAGAAAACCAAACATTACATGTTCTCACTAATATGTGGTAGCTAAATGGTCACAAGGATGGAAATAATAGACACTGGGAACACTAATAAAGGGGTAAGGGGAAGGGGGTTACGGTTCAGAAACTACCTACAGGGCATAATTTTCACTACCTGGGGAATGGGCCACCTGAGACCCAATCTCCACCACTACACAATATGTCCATGTAACGAATATACATGTGCACCCCCTGGATCTAAACAAACAAATTAGCAACAACAACAACAACTAAAATTAAAACAAAGCAAAAAAACAAAATGATGGGTTTCTAGGACACTTAGTGGGGAAAGCCTGTGTTATAAGAAGCCCACCCCCCAAAAATATAATTCTGGGTTTTTTGGGGTCCCCCTTGTACAAAAACATTGAAGAAAAGAAAAAAAAATGAACTCATATTGACCTGGTACTTTGTATGTGTTTGAAAGATGAAGTTGGTACTTCACATACTTTTTTCTCTTTTATTTTAAGAGTGCTAGTAAAACTCTACATGGTAATATGAAAAACCTGCAGGGTAATGGTAAAGAAAGTGTTATTAGCGGCAAATGTTAATTGACCGAGCTCTCAGCAGGCAACTGGCATTGTGCTAAGTACTAGCATATATAATATTTTACTACATGCTTACATCAAACCTAGAGAGAAGTGTTTTATTATTATCCCCATTTTACAGATTAGTAAAGAAGGCTAAGATGGGTTTCATAGCGTAATTACTATTTCACTCAACTAGAAGTTGCTGAGTTACAGTTAGAATTTAATTCCTTATGATTCCAAAGGTAATGTTTTAAGTAATTATCTCCATTTAAATTGCTAGTTTATTTTTAGTAGTTTTCATATTAAAATTTTCAAATATATAACATAGTTGAAATAATTATAATGTTGAAATAACAGAGTTAACAGGGTTGAAAGAATATAATGAACACCTGTTACGTTAGTCAGCTAGGACTATGATAAAATAATAACACAGACTGGATTGCTTAAACAATAAAATATTGTTTATCATAGTTCTGGAGACTGGGAAGTCCATGATTTGGGGTATAATAGGATTTGCTTTCTGGTGAGAACTCTTCTTGCTTTGTAGATGGCCATCATCTCACTGTATGTATGCTGTATGCTCAAATGACCTCATTGTGACAGAAGGAGGGAAACCATACTTCCTTATAGGTCCTGTCTACAAATATCTACAAATGAGGTTAGGGAGTCAACTTATGAATTTTAGAAGGAACACAATCATTAAGTCTATAACATCTGTATACTTCTTGACGTATTACTGTATTATATCAAATACATATAAGATTCTATTCTGTTATTTATCTGTCCAACTGCCTTAATTTTGATGCACTTAAAATTGAATTATGGAGAGCCATAAACTTCCTAATATTTTACCAGACTCAGTGTCATTCTGAGTTCAAATTAGTTGTATTTTATGTAAGATTTCCATATAATGAAATGCACAAATCTAAAGTGTGCAATTCAGTGAAAATGGCAAATGCATATCCCTGTGTAAGCCAAACCTTAATCAAGATATAGAACATTATTTTCATAACAGAAATTTCCCTCATGCTTCTTTTGAGTTAACCCCAATTCTGGTCTCTGCAAACCATTGTTCTAATGCAATTCTACCATCAGTTAAAGTCACCTGATCTAGAATTTCACATAAGAGGAAAAACACAAAATATACTCTTTTGTGTAAAGTTTCTTTCACTGTGTAGAATGTTGTTAAGATTTATTTAGGGGCTGGGCTCGGTGGCTCAGCCTGTATTCCCAGCACTTTGGGAGGATGAGGTAAGTGAATTGCCTGAGCCTGCAGGTTTTAGACCAGTGGGCAACTTGGCGAGACCTCATCTCAACAATAATAAAAAATTAGCCGGGCATGGGTAGGGTGCGCCTGTAGTTCCAGCTACTGGGAAGGCTGAGGTGGAAGGATCGCCAGAGCACAGCAGGTTGATGCTGGAGTGGCCATGAGTGTGCTACTGCACTTCAGCCTGGGCGACAGAGTGAGACTCTAACTCAAAAAAAAAAAAAAAAAAAAAGATTTATTTATGTTGTAATTTTCAGTTGTTCAACTCTTTAAATGTGGAATGATATCTCATTGTATGAATACATTACAGATTATTTACCAAATATCTTATTGATAGAAAGCAGAGTTATTTCTAGTTTTTGGATATTATCAATAAAGCTATTATAAACAGCTATACAAGATTTTTTGTGGACGTGTATTTTATTTTCTCTTAGATAATAATGTGGGGCCATATAGCTGGGTCATAAGTATATGTTTAATTTTGGAGGAGAATGTCAGATGTTTAAAGTGCTTGTACCATTTTGCACTTCCACCAACACTGTACTAATTTACCCAGTTGCTTCACATTCTCATCCCCATTTGTTGGTATCAGTCTTTTAAAATTTGAGTCATTTTGCTGAATATGTAATAGAATTTAATTATGAATTCAATGTGAATTTTTTGATCAGAATTATGTTGAGTATCTTCTTATGTGCTTATTGGTCATTCAGATAAGGTGTATTGCATTCTATTGCGCTTCATAGATATTGAAATTTTTACAAATTGAATGTTTGTAGCAACCCTGCATTGAACAAATCTATTAACATTGTTTTTTAAAAACAGCATGCTCTCACTCTCTGTGTCGCATTTGGGTAAATTTCGCAATATTTCAAACTTTTCTATTATTATATCAGATTATATGGTGATCTGTAATCAGTGACTTTGATGTTACTATAGTATTGTTCTGGGGCACCAGGAGCTGTACCCATGAAAGACGGCAAACTTAATAAATAATGTGTATGTTTTGATTGGTCCACCAGTTGGCTCTTTCCTTCTTCTTGGGTATCCCTCATTCCCTGAGACACAATATTAAAATTAAGACAATTCGTAGCCTGACAGTGGCCTCTAGGTGTTCAATTTAAAAAAGAGTCACATGTCTCTCACCTAACAGTGACTAAGCTTAGTGAGGAGGACATGTCAAAGCTGAGATAGACTGAGGGCTAGGCCTCTTGTGAATGCAAAGGACAAATTCTTGAGGGAAATTAAAAGTGCTACTCCAGTGAGTCTATAGATGATAAGATAACAAAACAGTCTTATAACCGATAAGGGGAAAGTTTGAGAGGGCTGGACAGAAGATCAAACCAGCCACAACATTCTCATAAGCGAAAGCCTAACCCAGATAAATGCCACAACTCTTAAATTCAGTGAAAGCTGAAAGAGGTAAAGAAGATGCAGAGGTTGATTCATGAGATTGTACAAAAATAAGCCATCTTCCTAAAATAAAAATGCAAGGTGAGGCAGCAAGTGTGATGAAGAAACTGCAGCAAGTAGTAGTGAAGTTTGCCACATCAACTGACATCACCTTTCATGAAATGTTTCTCTGTGACATGTGATCTTGTTTGATAGCACTTTTCCTACAGTAGAACTGCTTTCCAAACTGGTTTCCATCCTCTCAAACCCTGCCACTGCTTTTCCCACGAAGTTTATGTTTTATTCTAAGCCCTTTGCTGTTATTTTACCATTCTATTTGTAGGATCCTGACTAGGAGTAAGTTTCATCTTAAGAAATACTTTTTTTGCTCATCCATAAGTAGCAATTCCTCATCAATTTACACTTATTTTATGTTTACAGCAATTTAGTTCCATCTTCAGACTCTACTTCTAATTCTAGTTTCTTGCTATTTCCACAACATTCGCAATTACTTCTTTCACCGAAGTCTTAAACACCTCAAAGTCATTCATGAGATTTCAAATCAACTTCATGAAAAATCCTGATCATGTTATTTTGACTTCCCATGAATCAAAAATGTTCTTAATGATATTTAGAATGGTAAGTTATTTTCAGAAGATTTTCAACGTATTTTTCCCAGATCTGTCAAATAATTCTGTCAAATAATTCATGATCTATGGTGGCTAGAGTTTTCAAAATGTCCTAAATGATAAGACTTGAAAGTTAAAATTATTCCTTGATCCATGGGCTGCAGCATGGATGGTGTGTTAGCAGACTGGTCAGCAGATATCAACATGACCCTCCACCAACAAAAAAAAAAACTGATCCACCAAAAGGCTGACTTGATCATTAGTATTTTTTGCAATATTTAAAAAATTAAGGTTTGTACATTTTTTTTGACATAATGCTATTACACACTTAATAGACTATAGTAGAGTATAAACATAACTTTTATATGCACTGGGAAATAAAAAACTTGTGTGGTTTATTATAATATTCACTCTTTTGCAGTGGTCAGTAACTAAATATAGTATTTTTAGGTATGTCTGTGCCTCCTTTTATGATGTGTCTATTAAAATGTCCCATTTTAAAATTATGTAATCCTTTTATTATGGGCATAGACATTTTTTATATTTCCTGGGTACCGGTGCTTTCTTAGATATGTGTTTCACACATATATTTTTTCCCTGCCTAAATTATGTCTATTCATTTTCTCTGTGGTACTTTTTTTTTTTTTTGGGTCAGGGTCTCACTCTGTCATCCAGGCTGGAGTGCAGTGGCATGCTTATGGCCACAGCAGCCTCGACTTGCTGGGCTAAGGTGATTCTTTCACTTCAGCCTTCTGAGTAGCTGGAACTACAGGCACACGCCACCACACCTGGCTAATTTTTTGATTTATTGTAGACACGAGGTCTCACCAAGCTGCACAGGCTTGTCTCAAACCTATGAGCTCAGGCAATCCTCTCACCTTGGCCTCCTGAAGTGCTGGGATTATTGGCATGAGCCACTACACCTGGCCTCATGGTGTCAAGTTTTGCATTTTGATGAACATTTAATTTATGTATTATTTATGGCTATTGCCTTCTGTGTCTTCTCTAGAAACATTTATCATCCCAAGTCACTAAAATCTTAAGTATTGGTTTACCCTTGATCTTTTATGTTGAGGTTTATGGTCCATTGTGATGTACATTTTGTGTATTGCTTAATGTAGAGTTGAAGTATATTTTTTTCAAAGAATATTCATTTGTATTAGTCAGGGTTCTTCAAAGAAACACTACCTAAAGGATAGAGAGATGACAGATAGAACATAGTCAGATTGATAGATAATAGATAGATAGAGAGAGAGAGAGAGAGAGAGAGAGAGAGACAGACAGACAGACAGACAGACAGACAGACAATTGTTGTAAGGAATTGGCTCACACAATTATGGGGGCAGTGATGTCCCAAGATCTCTAATCAGTAAGTCCGAGACCCAGGAGAGCTGATGGTGTTGTTCCAGTTTGAAACTGAAGGCTTGAGAAATAGAAGAGCCAGTGGTGTATGTTGCAGTTCGAAGAAGGAGAAACACACTTATTTCTTACCTCAGCAGCCAAGCAGGCAGATGTCCCTCTTATTCAGCCTCATAGTCCTATTAAGGTCTTCAGTCGCATTAAGAAGGGTAATCTGGTTTATGCAGTCTATTATTTAAATGTTTATCTCACACAGAAACACTCTTACAGGTGTACCTAGAGTAATGTTTGACATGTGTCTGGGCACCCATTGCTCAGTCAAGTTGACAAAATTAAACATCACACTATTCCAGTCCTGCTATTGAAAATATGTTTCTTTCTCTATTGAGTGCTTTAGCATCTTTGTTCAAAATCAAATGACTACGTATGAGTGGATCTGTTCCTTGGGTGGATGAGATAATTATTACTTTTATAGGAATATTGGATGTGTGGTGCTGACTTGTGCTGCTGCTTTCAAGAAGTTTAATTAGGATAACATGTGTGATAGCATAAAGGGTCAATTATCAAGTCAGACTCACTAAATTCAGAATTCTTACTCATAGACTAAATTTAAGTAATAATTTAAAGCAGAGACTGGTAATGTTTTTAATAAATTACTAGACAGCAAAGATTTTAGGCTTTGCAGGCCAAAAATGATCTGTGTCATATATTTTTTTCTTCAGTATTTTATTTAACAACTCTTTAACTCATAGGTTGTTAGTTTTTTGACCTTTGATTTAAAGCTATGGGTAATCAAAAGCCACAGGGGAGATAAATGAAGAAATCTAAAAACCTTTAATACAGTTTTTAAAATTTGTAGTTTTTGCACTAAAATGCATTCTAGCCCAGACATGTTTGTATGTTAATATGGGATACATGAGTTATGCATGCATGACATCATTCACACAAAGGGTACCATTTTGATCACAAAACATCTCCATTATGCACTTTAATAATTCCACACTCTGACATAGATGAATTCCAGCAAACCAAAGTAGAATAATTCTAAATTAGAGAGAATACATATATTCTTACATATATTCTTCTAAAAGTATTTTAATAAATACTACCAGGAAGTCTGGTTAGTGTGTGTACAAGGAGATTTGCACAGGATATTTATTTTTTTGGACCAGATTTCCTCTCCAAGGGAATTCCTTCCTTTTGCCCAAGGGAGGGGCAATAGGTTATAGCCCAGCTGCCATCCCTTCATTCTAAGCAAGATTGAAGAACGTTTGTTGTTAGTACTGAGAAAACCTGATGATGGATTCAAATGATAAAAAAGACAATGTAGATCAAATTATGAAAGTGAGTAAAACAAAGCCGTTGAGAAGGTGTAGGTGGATGAGATCTAGACACAGATTTCAGGTCTTCACCTTATGTTGGACAAGCCTTGTTTTTCTTCAGACACTGGCCAAAGTAAGAGAGGAGGTTTAAATATAAAGGGGTGCTTAGATATGGAAAAATGGTATATTCACGTTGGATTACTTCAAGTTGAAGAGTGGCAATGGATATTGAGTATTTACTACAAATGAAGAAGGAAAAATGAGCATGAACTTCAGAAAAGTGCAAAGTTTGGAAGCACCACTATAAGGAACATGGAAATCCATCAAGAAGCTATAGGACCTAGAAGTTGTGGTTACTTTATTGTAGTTGTAAAACAATGAGTAACTATCCCCAGTGTGATTGAGTGTCATTAATGTATGGGGGTGATAAGCAAGGCAATTTATAGACACTATTGTATAATAGAACAAAATTATGTCATTCACTAATATTAGATTCTAAAATCAGTCAGCATGGTGAATATTTCATATACTCTGAGAATTTCTAAGGAAGGACATAGAGTACTTTTCATTCAATCAAATGCAGCCAGCTTTTCCTTCAGCACTGCAACAGATTGCTAGTTCTGTTTGAAATTGGCAGCTTGCATTTTGGAACTATGTTGCATGAAAAATATTTATCTTTGACTAGGAGAGTAACAGATTTACAGCTCTCATTTCATGCTTACTCCAGGGCAGAAACTTACTGGGTAGAAGTAAGTTTGGATCATTCTTTCCATTTACATTATTCTCTCTTTCTCTTTCCAAGGTATTTCACTTTGAGTAAGTTAAATATCCTTGTAATATGACTCTATGATTCTCATAAAGACTCCAAAACTGAAGATAATACTCTGATTTTACAGATTAGGAAATTGAGGTTCAGAGAGCCTATGTAATTTAAGGAAACCCAAATAGTTAACAAGTAGCAGCGTTAGAATTTGAGCTAAGTGTTTCTGAATCCAAATATGTGTGAAATCAAAATTTTGTTGCATCCCTGGCCACTATATCACAGCTTTAGAGTGAAAGAAGAGAAAATGGACAGAAATCACCTTGGTTAGTGATTGCTGAGGAGAACATAGGGACTGACAATGACATTGGTTTAGAGTGCTCAGTATATAGATGAAATGACCTTTCTTAAGAGTCCTGACTAGTTGAGAAAAAATGAGAGAATATGAAGTTGAACATATATTGAAACAATTGGAAGAGATTGGATACTAAGGTTCAATATCAGTCACCACACATAAAATGAACTTCTACTCTGTTACATGTATGAAGCTAGGCAATGGGTAATTGACAATGACTAAAATGTGGTGGATGAACTATAGAATATTGCGTAAGTGAAGTTCGGCTTTAGTGAGAAGGAAGAATGAGGAGTGTGTCAATTGAAAAAACAAGTTTATCCATGAAGGCAATTAGAGTTGTGAATATTAATCAGATTCTGTGGAAATAAGTCATTATTTAGAGTCAAAGGACAGAAGTTAAAAAACAAAAACAAAAAAACAAAAATAAAAGGACAGAAGTCCTCTAAAACAAGTTTATGTTAACTAGAGTGTTAGTAAAAGGCTTACAAGGAAGGTCATTGGTCCCTACTATAGGAGTTTTATTAAAGGCTCATGGAGACTAGAACTTCTGAAATGTTCTTTGGTAATCCCACTACATTATGTCTACACATTAGAATTGTTTGTATATGTGTTTTTCCCCTAGGTTGTCTCTATGCTGGATTATATTTAATACATTAAAATTTGTTTCTTTGAGGTAGAATGAGATTTCTGGTTGATGAGATTTTATAAGTTGATTGAAATACAAAGCTATGAGACAGCATGCCACTCATAAAGGATTAGACCATATCTTCAAAATATTCTTACTGACAGTTGTGTGGTAAAGGGTGTGATGCTGAAATGCTTAGTAATAGTTACACATTAAAGAAATAATAAAAAGGATTAGTGCTCCCTCTTCAGAAAGTATAGGATACCTAAATATACTGTGGGTTTACCATAGTTTTCAAAACAAAGATCCTAAACTACTAAATTGGGGAAGAAAAAAAAGCAAACCTAAATGCATCTATTTAATACTGCTAATGTGTTGAATTGCTTTATTTTAGTTAGGCTATGCAAAAAATAATTAGAAAATACAGGATGCACAAGAGTGAATATATCTTTTTCAGTGACTCTCCTGCCTCAGAACCATTCTAAAAAAACAGAAAATATATTTGTAGTCATAGTTGAATATTTTTAGGAGTGGTTTTCAAAACTTGAAAGAGACTTCAAAGAAATGTAAATATCATACTCTGTTCTCTTCCATTCCCCCTAAGGTCAGTTTCTTGGCAGTGTTCTTTTTAGTCAAGACAGTTGTCTTTGCCAGTACCAGTCTACTGGGAGACAATTGTGTGTTCGGCAGCTGCCTTCTCAATGAGAGATGTGTCTTTTCTGAAAATATTTTTTTGGTACCTTCTCAGGTCGGAGAAACCAGTCATCTAGTTGTCATTCCATATGTTATGCCATATGCTAATTTGACATGAAGCTATATTGCAGGCAAGTTTGTTTTTCCAGGCCATCATTCCAAGAAATTAGAACAGTGAAACTACTTCCAAAAGGAGATCAGTTTCACACCTGTGAAATGGGACACACTGGCTATTCATACTGTCCTCATTAGGGGTAAGATGATTTGAAGATGGTGAAACAGAGCTTTAGAATAAGATCCCTAACAGCAAGCAGTATGCTCTAGTGATACATGTAGTATTCACCTTCACAGGAATTCTTTGTTAGAATTTCTGATTACAAACAAAAGCTTCCCCTGATAAGAAGGGTAAGTCATTTTATGGCATTTAGAAGGATGTAATTTGATAGTGACTTTATCCAAAATCTGTTTGTTTGGAAAACTTAGAACTTCATTGTGGAGTTATTCATTTTAGAAATGAATGGAATAAGATTTTTAAAATAAAAAATAATAAATGGACATGCATTTCAGAAATGTTTTGAGAAATTCTGCTGTTGTATCTTTATAATGGTACTTGTGGTGGTACATCCACCTTGGGGCAATAATGAATAATATTGAGAACTGAGAATAAGATCTGGTGAAGAGGTCACAGCCTGGGCTGTAAATGTGATTGGCTGCTGGGAAAACAAAACAAGTCTTCATTATCTTAGGCTCTGGAAAAGATCTGAGGCAAATTGACTAATAATAGAACCAAAAACAATCTGTAGTGTTTACTTTTTACTGTTAAAATATGGGAGGATGGGACACATTTGATTTCATAGGATACTAATAGAATGGTGAAGATCAAGGTCATTTCTCTTCCAAAAATTTTAATTCTCTTAAGATAATTTCTATTGTAATGTTTGTCCTTGAGTGCCTGGCCTTGGACACATTTGGACCAGCTCACTGTGAAAACCAGGCATTTTGTTACAGGAGCTTGGCATTGCAAGTCATGTATATGGTAGACATATTCACAGTAGTAACATGCATTTAATTAAGGCAGAATGATGAAGACAATGATGTGTGTGATTTCCTTAAACTGGAAGAGAAGGGGAAGTCGACTGCAAAGAAGACTGTTGGTTTTGTTTTGTGTTCCAACTTCAAGGACAACTCAGTCTTATAGATACTGAAATTCAATTTTTCTGAGCTCTACCAAGGCTTATAAGGCTCTGCAGATTCAATGCTGACTAAACTCTCAAGGGACTAGTGATAAACGGCAATGTCAATTTATTTACAGTAGCATATCTATCTGGCCTTCAGTGGTTTCTTAAGTTTGTCCATTGGGAATATTAGCAATCCTTACTAGGAAAATGTTTACCAGAATTAAACTAGACTGTTCAATAATTTGGCCACCTAAGAAGGAGAAAGTCTTCCAGTACTTTAAACCCATTCAAATAAGTCAATATCAACATCATGAATGCCATAGTTGAAACCTTTTAAATAAAATGCTGGGAAACAAGCATTTGGACTTGGAGGTTGTCCCTCTCTTTTTTTTTCTTTATTATCATCAGTCCTTCTGAGCTCCTATTTGATCCATTTGTTCCAGAATCATTAGGTAATACCTTGTTCATCAAAAGTACCCCTTCCTTAGCCTGTCCTGTGGCTGGTAGCTCCTGAGACTGAAACAGTTGTTTCCCCATTCAAGATTCCTAAGAGTCTGTATCCAAGTGTTAGAACAGCTGGAAAGCCACCAACCTAATGAACTCTGAGGTATTCATTACTTGTAACAGCTCAATCTATTTCAGATTTTCATTAAAAAGATACACCGAATCCATCAGATAAAATTTAAGATTTGCATGTGCAAACAACTTCTACTTTTTAGATTATGTAAAATTTTGCCCAGCAATAATACCCAGTGAAACAACATAATGAGGTTTTTTTTTCTGTTCCCCTAAAAGAGGACATTGATTGTGCTACAGATAGATAGTTTTTGGAAAAAAGAAAATCAATTATTCTTTAATACTCGGTATGAGACAAACCATACTTAGAATATTTTGTTCATTTCTAGAGGTCATACTTATTCATTTATTTATTCATTCAAGCATATAGTATATTCCAATCAGAACATTAACTTTAGGTCATGCAAAAAAAATGTTGTTCTAAAGATCTTACATATTGTAGGGAGAAAAGAAAAAATGTAGATATTAAAAATACCAGCAGAAATAAACGATAATCGTATCTACCATTTATTTACTGGTTCTTATTTAGTGATTTGAGTGGTCTCCATTCTTTCTGAAATTAATTTAAACTTCATAATACCACATTAGTAAGTATTATTATCTCCAATTTACAACCAGATAAGTAAATAGACAAGGGTCACACAGCCTTTAAGTTACAAAATTTGAATGCTAATTTTTGCTTGTTTGACTCTGAAACTTGTACTATTATTCACCGTATTAGACTTTTAGAGGAAATTATAATATAGTACTAAATAAAAGATATGAAAAAGATGGTTTATGAGAAAAGAAGGAGGTGGTAAGTGGTTCTGTTCAGGGATTTTTCAAATAAGAGGCATGACAGGAATTAAAACTTTGAATTGCCTGGGGCCAGAAGATAAGACAGATCAAAGAACTGGGGAGAGAGAGAGTCTAGCCCTTTAAGAGAACCTCAAATAGTTCTATATTGCTGAACTCAAAGGGAAAGAAAAATATATAAGCAGGAAAGCAAGGTAAAAGTCAGCTTCTAGAGCCTTGCATGTTTTCCTAAGTGGCTTGAACTTTGTCCTGTTAGCAGTCAGGACACACCAGAGAATGTTAAAGAAGGTGAGACATACACTCTGTGTCTGAATATATGCCAACATTTAAGACTACCATCTACTTTCCCAGTTGGAAAGTACATGTATGAAAAAAAAATTTTAATTACGTTTTTCCACTTTTGGTGAAGTAGGTATTTTTAAAATTAATTTAAATACTTATGTATTATAACATTATATAACAAATTAATTTAGAATTATTGCCTTATTCCACTCTCTCATTTCACAACTTTCTATTCAGTATCTGTGGCATCAAAATCATTCTGTTCACTTAAAGTGCTTTTTTTGAGTTGGCTAACATATTTTTCTAGAGCACGTGATTTCAGTTCTATAAAAGTTGAGATATCACACATTGTGAATTCATATTTAAAACTGTCATTGGAAATTATGTTCCAAGCTGCAAGAACCCCATTTCTGTAAAGAATTTATCCTATAGGACAGGATTGGAAATAGGACTCAGTCTAATCCCCAATTTACACACTTATATACTGTGTTGTTTTGTAAATGATCACAAACTGACTTGTGTGCAATAGCATTGAAACTTTTATTGAATATCTATTTTGTGCTTCACATTTTAGAGATTCCTATCGATATATTTCCTCCCTCTTAAGGTCAATCTTATATTAGACTTAGGTGGCATCTAATGGGGATTGTGTCATATAGAATGTATTCTATGCATCTTTTACAATTGAGTAAATGATGATAACAAGTGTAACTACTAGTAAGAGCTATTTCTAAAAATATTAATTTATTTTAAATAGCATATTTTTATTCTTACTTTTCATTATGTAATATTGCAAGCTAGAAGGAAGCAGTGTATCATAACGGCTTTCAGTTTTTGCAGCTCTGGCAAAACCTTGTTTTGTCAAGTGTTGTCAAAGTTTAGAACTTGGATCATTTAATAAGTGCGAAATGGAATTTCTTGACTGCTTTTGCACAAGTCCTTGCTTTTAGTAATATTGAGCATATTTCTCTGTGTTTACTGGCAATTTAGGTTTCTTTTCTGTAAATTTCTTGTTTGTATTTCTTACTCATTTGATCTGTTGTTGTTTTTCTTTTATCATTTATTTTTGGTAATATGTCACATAGCTTGAATTCAAATTATCTGCTTGTTATACGTTTGAAATGTCTCATCCTGGGCTATTGTAACTTCTCTTTAAACTTTGTTCACCATGTCTTCTGTTGAGGAGGCATTTTATACTTGGATATCCAAATACGTAGAATGTCTTCCTTTGTAGATCCATAAATATTTCAATTAACTCCCTACTTCTAGAATCCTATCATATGAATGCATATGGATAGAAAAAGGAGTGTAAAAATAACCATCAAGTGCATTATAGATTGAAGGATAAAGAATTTCAGATAAAGATGATTGAACGGGCATACTACAGTATAATGGGAATATCATGGGATGATTTAAATTGGTTTAAGAAAAGGAGCTAGGTATGCAAGGTATTATTAAACAAAAATTTAAAAACAGGGCAACCCCCTTGGGTCCCCTCCCACTGTGGGAGCTTTTCTGTCTTCTTCATAAATCCTGTTTTTTTTTTTTTTAAAAAGGATAAAAATACATAGTTCAGAATGTACACATTAGTTATCCTTTATCCTTTTTGTTTAGTATATTTGGTATTGGAATAATTCTTGGTAGTTTAAGTATCAGATCTTTTCTTTGATGTTCTTTGACATTTTCTATAAATTTAGATTTTTTTAAACAGAAAAAACTTAGATTGTGTAATGTCATTGCTATTACTTTCTTGACTTATTAATTACATGACTGGATATAGGGCTTATCATTGTTCTGGTATACATAATAATGCAATGGATACTTGCAGAACACCTTGCTTTAAGAGCTGATATTTTTCATTGTATCTAGATGACACTGGTGGCATTTATTAAAGTTCATTTTTTATCAGTGAAAAACTAAAGAACAAAGAGTTTTTACTGCCAAGAGGCTAAAGCAAATCTGATGAAGAGCATAATTGTAATTGCTATGTCAAATGAGGACCGTTTTGCTCTTTCAATCCCCATCAAATAACAGGATCTTTTATCTATATTGTAGCATTTGCAATAGCTTTACATGAGTTACTGCTTCTGATTTCAAAGTTTTGTCAGATTGGCAGCATAATGATCATTATCCTCATTTTATAGATGGAAAAACTGATGCTCAAAAGTTAAATGACTTGTTTGTAGTTAATTTGCAGTTAGGTTTTAGCTGAGCACATCTAGAATTAGTACTTAGGTCTTTGGAATTCGGGTCTAGTTTTATTATTTGTTTTTGTTTTGTTTTCCCTTTTACCTTACAAGATCCCTAATTCGCATGTAGGGTCCCTGTTCTCAAATAAGCTCACGTCTATATTCAACGCACCATCCAGGTATAGATGCTAACACTGGTGTAATTTTTAAGCTACAAATTATTTGACACCATTTCCATGAAGAGATGAAGTCTAACTCCTTTCTTCTTGAATATAGGTTAGCCTTAGTTATTCACTTCTGACTGACAGAATATGACAGAAGGGGTGCTGCAGGACTTCCAAGATAGTTCATAAATGGCAACACAGCTTTCTCTGGCTCTCCTCTGGGATGCTTGTTCTTGGAACCCATTCACCATGTTGTGAGCAAGCTCTACAGCTATACGGAATGCCATAGCTTCAGTAAAGGTCCATCCTGGCAATCAATTGGCATCAAATGTCAGGTAAGTATACGAGGAAATTTTCAAATGATCTAAGCCTCCCAGCCTTCAAGCCATAACTGATGCTGAATGGAGCACAGGTAAACTGTCTTCACCAAACCCAGATCACAGATTTGTGAACAGAATAAAAGCTGTCATTGTTTTAAGCCTTAAGTCTTGGGGTGGTTTGTATACACTGAATCTAACAAACAAATAGTTTTGCTTATGTACATTTACTATCTGTAACACTACTTATGGGCTGACACTGCATTTGGAACTAGGCATAAAAATAGGAAGAAAAGAAAACAGCAAAATAATTCCCTAATCCCTGGACTGGAAAAAAAATGTGGTACATATGCACAATGGAATATTATGCAGCCATAGAGAAGGACAAACATATGGACTTCACAGCAAATTGGATGGATTTAGAGTCAATAATACTTGGGGATCTATCAAAGAAACAAAGGACAGAGTACTGCATGGTCTCACTCATAAGTGGACCCTGAACATTTGCCATAATACTATAAGAAAGTGAGATACTTCTGGGGTGGGATGGCAGGGGACACAATGTCAGTAAGGGTACCTGATCTCAAACCAGGTAAAGTGGGGACCAAAGGGAGGCCCAAACTTTGCTTGTATGATGTCCACTTATATGCCTAATCCTAAATTGTACCCCACATCTTAAATAAAATAAAATAAAATAAAGAAGGCAGAAAAACAATATTTGCTGGCTACATACCATGATCTAGACACCCTTATGTATGGTGCCTTGTATATATTATCCCTCAAAATTCTCAAAATAACCAGTAAAGAAAGTATAATTATTATCTTCGTTTGTCAGAGAAGAAACTGGGTAGCAGCAAGGTTATGTGCTTTGCTTTGGATCACATGATTGGTGGAAAGTAGAGGTAAGATACAAACGTAACTTTTAGGACTCAATGTTGAGTTAGAACTCATGCTTATTCTTTCCTTCTGTCAAAGGATGATTTGGATGTGGCTTCTGAATCTGAAGATCTTATATTTTGAATATATTTATAAATAATAATTCAGCAACTTAGTAAAGGCTATAATGGAGAAATGTAAACAGTGCTTCAGAAACGTCCATGGTGAAACGGTTCATTATTCTGACCTCTTTTCCAGAAACAATGAAAATTTTTTTACATTTGGCATAAGAATCAATAGTCACTTGGATCTGGAGAAGAATTCAGAAGAACACTCAGATAAAGGCAAAAACTAGTGCAAAGGACAAGCAGGGAAAGGCCAACATTCAAGCAGGGAAAGGCCAACTCAGATAAAGGCAAAAACTAGTGCAAAGGACAAGCAGGGAAAGGCCAACATTCAAATATGTGTGAAGATGGGAACCAAGGGACGGAATGGTCAGAAGCAACAAGGGAATGAGGGAAAGGAGCCAGGGAACGAGTTGGGGGAAGACCTTGCTTTCTTTCCAAACCTAGGAGTTTGGACTTTATTTTAGAGTCCACAGGAAGCCGGGGATATTTAAAACAAGAGAGTGCTGGACTGGATCACTAGCCTAAAAAGACAGCTTGGGTTGCTATGAGGGGATTTCATTTCAGTGAAAAAAGCAAGTTAGAAAACTATTGTAATAATTTTTATGGGAAATAAAGAAGTGCCTAAGTAAATAAAAAGTAATTGAAATGAAGAGGAGATAAGTGATTCTAGAGAGATTTGAAAAAATAATTTTGAATTATTTGTGGTATGATTGGACTCTGGATTGGATGGTTTTGGTGAGTGCTTATTTCCAGGCAGAGAGTAGATATAGGCATATATGTGAAAGACAGAGAAAGTTTATGTTTTTAAATGTTGAAAGAGGAAAGAAAACTTAATGTTCAATACCAAACTAAAAGTTTAACTCAGAAGCTCAGCTAAAAGGTAAGATTTAAAAGGTGAATATTTGGGAGTCAGTGAAAGGAAAACACAAATTGGGGTTGAAAATTTTCCAGTGTACACTGAGAGGAAAGGGCAGATAATGCAAATGTGGAGCATGAAAGACTGGATTATACTTAGGGGGTTGATATTAGTAAACGGACAGCAAAAGACCATGAGAAATTGGTGTTAGAAAAAATGAGAAGACACTAGGGAGCATGGTTTTTTGGAATCCAAGAAAAAGGAATGAGCTAAAAGCATCATATGATGGAGAGCTTAGGTAACATGAATGCCAAAAGATTGTCATTGATTTTGGTACTTGGATTATAAATATGGAAGGTTAGTTGCTGAAGTGAAGTGAGGGTTTGAAGAGATTGAACATATTTGGAGCTGATGTTGCAAAAAGGCAGAAGGTAAAGAAAAGATTTCAAGAACAGAAAATTGTTTTGTTAAGTTCATGCAACTTATATCACCCAAGCATAACCTAGTCCTTCTTTTTAACATTTCTCATATTATCATGTGAGCTTGATAGAGCTAAGTAGGAAACATAAGTAGACTGTATTTAAAAGTCTGATGACTTTGAGTTTAAGTGAGAATGGAAAGTAAGGAAATCCTGACAATATATACAGACAACACTTAAGGAGTTTGCCAAAAAGAGAAAAAAAAGTAGAGCAGTAGCTCATAGAATATATGAGGTCAAGACTTTTTTTAAATTAATTTTTTAATTTCTAGTATGGTTAATATATTTTATTCTTTACTATCTATATTTATATATGCATATGTATAATATATGCACATAAATATAAATATAGAGCATGTAACGATGTTATACATGTATATCATGCAATATATGCACATATGTATAACATGTCTTTATATATGTATTCCCATTTATGTATATCTTTGTGTATATATATTTTTAAGATTAGAGATGTTGGATCTAGGTGATATGAGAGAAAAAGGGTAGAATTCGTTCAGTGATGGTCTTGAGTTGTTGACAAGAGATAGAATATCGTGTTCAGTGGAGGGGTTGGCCTTGCCTGGTAGTAAAGACAGTTTTTCCAGGTTATCAAGAGAGAAAGAAGAACAGATATGTATATAACAGGGAGGCTAGCAGAAGTGGTAGCAGAAATATGTGGGAAAAGTCCTTTGATTGCTCTATTTTCTTAGTGAAATTGGAATTATTTTAGTAACTGAAATGGGAAGGGGGACGTTAGTGTTAAAGCTTTGAAGAGAGAAGACTAAAATAGTGAGTTAGGAGAGTAAGAGCCTGGATAGACAGAGGATGCAGATATGTCAGTAGGCCTCATTGCTCTGCAAGGGGCGGGTTTCTTTTGGAACAAGAACATAAAGAGAAGTGTCTGAGAAAAGGTTTAGGATATGGGCGATTCCCTGATGACTGACTGTAAATATGAGAGAGTACTTTGGGCTGATTTTAAGAGTTTAATCAGAAGATGTGTTTGGCTTGAAGATTCTTATGGCATGAGAGTCCTGGTGATAAGGAATAATCGAAAAGTATGAAGTTTCTTGGATGGAAACAGGAATAAAGAACATAATGAGTCTCATACTGACCATCTCCGTGCACGCTGGTTTGTGAGGCTGTGAGTGTTGTGGGCATGAGAGGCAGGGTCTTTGAGGATCAATCAGCGACTTGACTCTCTGCTTCCCTTCTACTGATGCCTATGCAAAGATGGAGGAGAACAGGTGTTGATAGTACTTTATTCATTTTTCCTTTGTATTCACTGTTTCTGTGATGTTGAACCCAACCGTTTTCCACTGCAAACACCTATGACCCTTTCCTTGAAGGGATTCTTTGACCATTGGAAAGCATAGGGCCTGTGTGAATATGTCAGAAGTACTGATGAGTTATGTTCCCAAGAGCATCTTTCAATCACCGACTGACAGTGATGCACAAATCCCCAAACCCTCTGTCACTGATGAAGCAACTCAGAGTATTTTTCTGTGCAGTCTCCCAAAGGTTCCCTGTGGGATTGAGTGACAGTTACACAAAATTGTTATTCATAAATGATTTATAATTTATAATGAGTAACATAATTTCTAAGTCATGGAATCTGGTTATCAAATAATTATTGAAAATTTATAAACTTAAAAAAATTTATTTTAAATATATCTGATACAATTCAGGATTAGGTGCATAAGTGGTTATTGTACAGGTGAAGTTTGGGCCTCTCATTGGCCTCCATTTTGCTGGGTTTGGGATCAGGTACACTTACTGATGTTATGTACGTCCCCTTCTTCCCCTGGCAGTGTCCCACTACTGCCAATCCGTTTCATGTAGTATTATGATAAGTATTCAGGGACCACTTATAGTGAGAGCATGTGGTACTCAGTTCTTTGTTTCTGTGATAGGCCACTGAGTATGATACACTCTAAATCCATCCAAGTTGTTGTGAAGTCCATAATTTTGTCCTTCTTTATGACTGCATAATATTCCATCATGTATATGAACCATGTTTATTTAATCCAGTCCACTTTCGATGGGCAGCACAATTGGTTGCATGTTTTGCTATTGTGAATAAACATGCGTGCACAGGTATCTTTTTTGTAGAATGATTTAAGTTCCTCCAGGTATATTCCCAGAAGGGAGATTGTTGGGTCATATGGAAGGTCAGTTGTTAGATCTTTTTGAAATTGCCTCTAGTACAACAACTGTTTTCCACAGAGATTGTACTAGTTTACCCACCCAACAACAGTGTAGAGGTGTTCCCTTTTTTCCACATACTCTCCAGCATCTGTTGTTTTTTGAGTTATTAATGATGGCCATCCTGACTGGAGTTAAGTGGTATTTCAGTGTGGTTTTTGTTTGCATTTCTTTGATGATTAGTGAGGGTGAGTATTTTTTCATGTATCTGTTGGCTGCTTATATGTCTTCTTTTGAGAAGTGTCTATTCATATCTTTTAGCTACTTTTTAATAGGGTTGCTTGTGTTTTTCCCTTCAGCAAATTTGTGTTCCTTGTAGATCCTGGATGTTAGGCCTTTGTCAGATATACAGCTGGCAAATATTTTTTCTCATTCTCTTGGCAGTTTCCCACTCTCTTAATGGTTTCTTTTGCTTTGCAGGAGCTTTTCAGTTTGATGAGGTCCCACTTATCTATCTTATGTCTTATGGCATGGTCTTTTGGGGTTTTGATCTGGAATTGATTGCCTATTCCAATTTCTGTAAGGGTGTCTCTTGCATTTTCTAAGATTCTTATAGTTTGAGGCTTTACATTTAGATCTGATTCATTTAGAGTTGATTTTTGTGAATAGTGATAGGTTGGGGTCCTGTTTCAACCTTCTGCATGTGGTCAATCAGTTTTCCCAGCACCATTTACTGAATGAGTTCTCCTCTTCTCAGTGGTTGTTAGTGAAGGCTTTGTCGAGGATAATTTGGTTGAGAAATTGAGGTTTTGCTTCCAGAATTTCTATCCTGTTCCATTGGTCTATATACCTGTTCTTGTACCAATACCAGACTGTTTTGATTATTGTAGCCTTATAATAAAGTTTAAAGTCTGAAAGTATGATGCCTTTTGCTTTGTTTCTTTTGCTGAGGATTGTTTTGGCTATTCATGGTCATGTATGTTTCCATATGAATTTCTGTATTGTCGCTTACAGGTCTGAGAAGAATGATGTTGGTAATTTAATGGATATTGAGTTAAATCTGTAGGTTGCCTTGGATAGGATGGACATCTTGACAATGTTAATTCTTCCAATCCATGAACATGGAATCTTTTTCCATTTGTTTGTATCTTCTTTGATTTCCTCAAGCAGTGTTTGTAGTTTCCATGAAAAAGTCTTTCCCTTCTCTGGCTAGGAAAATGCCAAGGTATTTCTTTTGTGTGTGTGTGGCTATTGGGAATGGGATTGTGCTATTTATTTGGTTCTTTGTCTATTTCTTGTTGGTGTGTAGAGATGTGACTGTCTTTTGCATGTTTATTTGTATCTGGAGACGTTGTTGAAGTCCTTTATAAGTGCACGGAGGTTTGTGATAGATTCTCTTGGGTTTTTGAAGTTTAGGATTATATAGTCCCTCTTTAATCTAGTTCACCCCAGTTTCACATCTTAGAATTATGGGCACAGAATATTTTATAATCTTGTTCGGTTCAGAGACTATGCTTCCCCATACATGCTATAAACTATACGGCAAATGAAAAAACAGCAGTTATAAACCAGTAAAGACAAAAATTAAAACTAAAATTTAGTATATAACTTGTCCCAGAGGTAATTAATGCTTAATTATCATAATATAAATTTAGAGTCAATTTAACCCGGAGGTGAAATATAAGCATTTGGGAAGGACAGGGAAAAGGTGAGCTTATCAAATAAGGCAGCACAATTTCTGTAATCAAGTGAAAGTCAAGAGATGCTGCCTAAATTGATAAATTAAGAATTTACTTTTTGAATGTTACTTAAAGTCATGAATATATAATAGAAAATAACAACAAACAACCAGAAGAAACTAATATTACATCTAGGGAGCAAGGCTGGGAGGCAGAGTATTGAGGGTATGCAGTAATTGGCTTTTTTCCCCCCACCAACTTATTGGTACTCTTTGATTTTCAAAAGCTAACGTGTGTGTATGTTTATGAAAAAATTAAAATACATATTAAGAATTCCTCTGCATTGGTTTCCTGAGCCTCCTTGTGTCTAGCAAATTTTCAATCATTATCTTTTACAAAATACATTATTCAATTCTACTATTTAATGTCTTTATTTCTTAGATACCCAACTCGATGAAAAGACTCCTTCTATAAAGGACTTTTTTTTGCTAAGTAAAGAAATTATCAGTAAATACTTGAATTATTGATCTCTCTGACTATTACTCTTTCTCTTATCTTCTTCTCTTGCAAAACAGTTAGGATGAAGGATGAAATTATCCAATTTTTCTACACTGTGTTGGAACATAAGGACCTTTACTTTCTAGGTTATCCTTGATGTAGTTATTTCAAACTGCATTTTTTCTCCTGTAAGCAGTTAAACCTAGCATTCCTTTCTCCCTCCTTCCCTCGCTCCTCCCTTCCTCTGTTCCTCTCTCCCTCCTTCCCTCCTTTCCTCTCTCTCTCCCTCTCCTCTTTCCTTCTTCTCTTTCTCTTTCTGTTTTCAGTCACTTAACATCTTCCAGGTTTTAATTTCTCTTCTTTCTGTAAGACATCTTTTCAATTATTGTCAAATGATGTCATACATGAGAAAATATTTCATTGTAATCAAGAGAGATTACTGAAGTGCTAATGCCCTCTTATACTAATTAATGAACTTAACTTAAAACACATATAACTGTACTTTAAATACCTAAGGAATGCTTCAAGCATTGTGCACAAAGCAGAAATATTATTAGTCTCAGCAGATCTGTGAACAGAATCTTCAAATCACCAAAGAAAGGACAGGTGGGACAGGAGAGATTTTTCTCTATTTCCCTCCTCCCTCCTGCCTTCCCCTCCTTCCTTTCTTCTTCTTTCTTCTATGTAATACTTAATTATCATATATAAATTTATTAATAATAATAAATAGTAAATTTTTTGGTTTCTTATTTGTAAACAGGCATCACTAGAGAAATTTTAAAATTATTTTGAAAAATAAGTGCTTTTGTTTCAACTTTATTCTTATGTATGCCTTATTTTTCTTTCTTATTGCAGTCATTTTCTTTTTGTATGGTAGCATAAGGATATTCACATTGTTGTGCAGTCATTACCATTATGAATTTCCAAAACTTTTTCATCATCCCTAACAGAAAGTCTATATCCATTGAACAATAGCTTAATTATCTTCTATCATAGTATCAAAATTCTAATATAAATATGTGATGTTTAGAAAGTTTCAAAGTTGTAAACAAAAAGGAAATCACATACACACAAATATTTAATCAAAGAGAATTTTTTTCTTTTGGCAATTTTCAGAACTGAAACAGATACATTTTGGTAATAGAGTAAAGCTGTATTAAAATCTCACTTCTGTTATATAAATTATCTTATTAAGTATTTTTCTTAATAGAAGAAAGTTGATTCTATTTTTTGTCTCTCAATTTTTTTTTCTTGGTAACAATTGCCATTGCAAAGCTAACACAGAAGTCCTAGGCAACTTTATCAATTTAGTTTTTATGTCTGTCAAGTAGATTTATTTTTTCGAGAATAGCTTTCAAAAATAGATGGAAACAAGTGGATATTCTTTATTCAAGAGGACACAGATGTGGGCTTGCAAAAATGTTTAAATTATTTTCTAATTGGAAAAGGTTTGCTATTCAAGTTGAGACTTTAAAAGATGCTTATTCTCTCCAGTCATGCTGAAATGGTGTGTATATGATGATGCTTAAATCATGTCCACTATTGCACAAAGACACTGAACATTATATTCTTAAAAAATAATCTGTGAATGGCCACTTTCCCAAGAGAATAAGTCTACTACAACTTTACCTGATGCCAGATACATTTCATATGGACTATCAGAAACTTCTTTGGAATTTCCAGAGCTGCTTCTGTTCCATGAAAAGAGTTTTTATTTTTCTGAATTTTATTTGAATTTAATATGTAAATTTTAAGGTTACTGTATCTACCCTGAACTTAATTAACTGAGGTTGGTTTAATGTTTGTGCATCATGTGATTGACTATTTCAAGAGAGCTGATGACGTTAGACCACATCACCACTGAATGACTCATTTACATGAAGAATTGTCATGTTCTATTTTTACTTCAGTGTTTTTTGAGTGCAAATACAAAGCTCTCATTTTCTGCTATTAAAAAAAGTCACAAATTTACTCGAGGTAAATGATAAAGATGATTTAATGAAAAGTATATTCAGATAAACCTGAATATTAGATTTAATTACACATTGATGAAAACATTGTAATATACATGAATGCTATATTTATAATTATTTATACATAAATGTCTCTATAACTTATAATTAGAAATGCATATTTATATAAAAATGAAAATGTTTTATAGTATCTAGCTAGGGAGATTTTGTGATTCTGAGAATTTTGTTTGTGTAATTCTAGGTTGAATGAGTGCTATAAGTTGAATTTTTCAACTTTTAAATTTAGTTCTTTTTTATAAGCAGCATTATAATGGATGAATACTTGGCAATCATAGTCATAAAGTAATATTCAACCTACTTGTGTAATATTTTACAGTATACGCTGAATATACTTTCTGGACATAATATAACTTGTACTCTTATTTTCTTCAAAAGAATTGGACACTGTCTATGGTCGTCATTAATTGAAAATAAAACACAATTGAACTTAATCTAGTTCTTTCAGTTTTGCATTTTGGAATCCACAAAATAGCTCTTGACTTTCGCAGTTCAACACATTAGCATGTCTTGCGGTTGAATGAGTACATTTTCAATAAGAAACCAATGAATCATGTAGCCTTTTCAATGGTGAGTTACAATAAGCAATAATTCATGAAATTTATATTCTTTACAATCTGTTTCCCTCCTGTAGAAATGTGGGTTAGTTGACATCTCCTACAGCCTGCTTAATCTTTTGTAAATATTTGCAAGTCTGAATCATTGCTATGGATTTTTATGCCACTCAAGAGGAAAAAGAGACCTCAAAGAAGAGGAGGGGAGAGGCTTAAATGACAAGTAAGAGGGGAAACATGTACAAAATAAAGAGAAAAGTAGGTCATTTTGTCCTTCTAATATAGCTAATGCTTTGTAATTGAAATGATATTTCTTGAATGTGTATATTGAAGGTTTTGGTTTTGTTTGTTTTTTACTTGAACAATTTATCGGAATGAAACGAGCTGTTACACACACAAGTACACACACATACCCAGATATACATTTCAGCATTTTTGCGAATTACACAATCTATAATGTCAAATAAGTTTCTGGTGCTCAACTCTTCAGTGAGTTTTTATTAGCTTATTTTAATTTTGTATTTGAGAAAATTGATGTATCATTCGACAAAAGTTGAATTTAGTTTGTATAATGCAAATATTTTCTAAATAGAGAGAATTTTGTTTCTATTTTGTTGGAATACATTTCTCTCTACCCAGTCATAACTAACCATTCTCTTCTGGTGCCAATATCCAATTTAAGTACACTTGTTAGTTATTATATATAACGGTCTCTATTAAGATGAAATTTTTACCTGCTTGTGTTCCTACTTAGAATGCTGTAAAGGCATAGGCTGTGTTTATTATTTTATAGAATGCTGATTTTTCATCCTGAGTTTTTGCAAATCCTCCTAAAGGATTTTCTAACTCTTACCTCAGCCCCTCCTTTAGATGGTTAAAAAGAAAGTCAGATCATATTAGTCTTCTGTTTGAACTTCTTTTAATTACTTCTCACTTCATTCAGACTAAAAGTCACAGTCATCATCATGGCTTTAAAAAAAAAAACGCTTTTTAGTTTCACGCTGGTATTTCTGTATTCTCATCTTTTATATCCTCTCTCATTCACTTTATTCCAGCCACACTTGCCTTTGGTTGTTTCATAAAAATGCCAAGCACACTTTCACCACAAGACTTTGCCTGCATCATTCTTCTTCCCAGAATGCTCTTTCTGCAGTCATTCATATGGTTAACTCCTTACTTTGGGAGTTTGCTCAGATGCCACCTTTTCAGGGAAGCTTCTCCTGACCACCCCATAGAATACAATTCCAGCTCCCTTCCCCTTGTTTTTTCCCATGACACTGCTGAAACTCCCTTGGCACTGTTAAAACTCTGTCATGGAAAATGGTGTTCTGCTTTTTTATAGTACATTTTGATCTTTTAATTATTATTTAATTGACTTGTTATGCTTGTTTTTACTGTCTGTCTCCCTACTAGGACTCAAGGTCCATCTGTAAAGGATTTTTATTTTCCTTCTTTTTGGTCTGTTTTGTTTTCTGACATATCACCAGCCCTGGCACATGTTAGCTTTTTTAAAAAAATAAATGTTTCACTGTCTGACTTACAAAAATAAATGAATAGAATATGCCAAATGATACTCTTAAATGACTGAAGTAACTAAAAGTACTAGTAACAAAAAATTCCAAAAAAGCTTATGTACTTTACAAAGCTGTCAATAGTAGTATAAAAAATCTAATTTTACATGGTAATAATATTTGTGTATTTTGCATAACACCTCTAATCTCTAATTTGTAATTTTTACTTCTGTAGGCTAAAAATAATTCTGTCATATGTAATGTTTCCTCTCAAGGACAACACAACCTCTTAGAAGAAAATTCAGGCCCCTGATGTAACACTTTTTTACCACATCAGAAAACTAGGGGAAATAAATAGCTCCAGTTTCATCATTATGATAGTTAATGGCTTCAGGGATGACCCTAAAGCAGACAATATGGTCCAAACGTCATCTCCATCTGTGTCTCTGCTGTTGAGGGAAATCAGTTTATATCATTTCTTACTTCTTTCTTGGTCCAAATGACAAGTAACCCATGCAGTGTTCAGCTCTGAACTTCAGTGACTGGTGAAAGATGATGGACCGTGGATTGATAAGTGATTCTTACTTTGCTTCAGAGCTACAAAAGTGACAGAGCTACTCTGCCTTCATAAATTGTGCTGTTGGCGTGTGTATGCACAGAAACATCTGTGTGATTTCTTCTAGAAACCTGTCAGAATAACTGGAGATGTTGTTTTCATCATGATTTAGAAATGATTTGGAAAAAGGAAGACAATACATAGATAACAATGACAGATTAATGTGCTGTCATCAAGGTATCTGTCATGGAAAGACCTTAATGATCTTTCATAGAGCAGCCAATTGCTCTTAGAAAATTGTAGACAAAGTCAACTCTTATACAATTTGCGCTTCATCTTTACCTTCAGTATAAAATTTCAGAGAATTTTCTTGTTTCAATACTGCAGTTAGTTATGCATCCTGAACTATGCTTAAATAAAATCATCATCACTAGTATCATCAGCAACAGAGATAGTAATTTAATTCCTCAGTTGTGCATGATGCTCAAAGCTGCAAAGTGATTATGGCTGTGGCATCTTAAAAATCCACAGTAAGAAAAATGGACAAAACTGTACCAGCATATAATAAAATAATAGTGTAAATCCTTGCTTATGGCTGGCTTGAGAGGCAGAGTCAAGGTTAATTTTTAAAACATCTTTACTTTGTGTAGGTATATTTGCACAGGATTGGTCATGGCTGGTGCCATAATAAAGCTAATGTATCTAATAATGTCCAACATCTCTAATAATATCCATTCTTTCATATTGTTCAACTGATACGTGCTATGAACTCTACCTGACCCTAATGGAAAAAACAATCAACCATGATAGAAAGAGAAAGATGAAGATAAGTGGTTTTGTTCTGTGTTACAATGTTTACATAAGCGATAGTCTTTATTTCCATGTAAAGAAAAATAAACATCAAAAAATAGTTTAAAGAGGTTTGAAAGTGCTGTACTAGGTGATTACAATCCTATATGATGATATTTTATTAAATGATTTGACATCATTTTATTCAAATAAATCGATAGGTCAGTGGCCAAGTGGAAGAAGAGTACAAATTCTCAGTTCCGTAGTATATATATTATTTTAGGAATAAAGGATGGCGTTAATTAAATTTTCGTCTTAGAAAGAAGCCTCTGGAAAATTCTTCACCAGAAGATTCCATCCATTGGGTCTTAGATGCCAGGGTGGTTGAGCTGTGGCAAGGAGACTGGGAAGCTGCATGAAACCAACATTGTCTGTGGACAGAACAGGCAGATAGATGATCATTTGGATATGAGGGCCATGTGACCTGTTGACAATCCCTCATTTAAGTGTGGGAAATAATAACATTAGGTGTTTAAGTTGTAAATTCCTGGTCACATCTCTAATCACTGACAGGGTACTTTCCAATTTTCCCCCAAACCCAGTATGCTAAGATGAGCAGGCACATATGTTGCTGGGACTCCCTTAGTGAATGGCAAAAAAGCTTTGAAACATCAAATGTGACCCATTGACATCTCAAACTTTGAGTACATTATGTTTTATAAAAATTTAGCAAAAAATTCTCTCTTACCAAGTCTAGACAGCCACTAATGTTAAATTCACATTTCCTCTCAGAGGTTAAATCTAGGTTTGTTATAAAATATATTGTCATAAGGAGAGAAAAGATCTTGAGCCCTGGCCCCCACCTCCCTAGAGGATGGTCACTGTTCTTATTTATAGCATTTTTTAAATGTGAAAACTTACAACTCATGAATTTATTTGGTAGCTGCAAAGGTACATGTGTGGCTTTGTGTATAGTCTTTGGTTTGGGTGTTTTCAAAAGCAGAATAATTTTAGAGAGAGCAGGTTTCTGTAATATAGTGGTAGTATATTCTGCTTTCTCTTGGTTAGCTATGAACACAAATCACAAAATATTAATATTGAGACAGGAAGTGCAATTACTTTCTCAGTCTAAATTAATACTGCTATCATTCATGAATCATATCCCTGAAACTATACTTTGTAATGTTCTTTCTGTTGAAAAAAAATTTATATTAAATTTGGTACTCTTGCTCTAAAGAAATGGCAGGAATTCTAATATATGGATTTCATTAGATGTGCATTCAGAATTCCTTTTATGCTTCAGACAATTACTAGAAAACAATGCACTCTGCTATTTGCCAACACAACTGAAAATATATGGAAGAATTAAAAAGCACAGACGTTTTTACCTATTTAACATGATGATATTAGGGCTTACGGATATAACGTGTTTGTGCTAGGGATATTTTTGTTTGTTATAAAAATGAATTCAAACTTAGTAGGATAGGAATGTTTGCAATTGTTATTCTTAATAATAAAACAAAAATTATTGTAGTGCTAATAAGTGGAGAAAGAAAAAAAAACCCAAATGAATAAGTTATACAATGGCTGTTTAATGCTTCTGCTCATGTTCATTTAAATACAAATCAAAATTCAGTAATAAAAGATAAAATAGCTAGGTGCTATAATATACAAGAAACAATGGACATTGTTTTTCATTTAGTTAGATTTGGTTTGTGATCAAAGGCAGCCTTGAAAGAAACAAGCTGAAGTACAAGAAATCTCCAAACATATTTCAAAGATTATGCCTGTCTATCAAGGAAGAGAATAGTGCTGTCACAGCTTTGTCAAAATAAATACAGAGATACCATTACTCTCTCTGTCTTCCCCAGTGCATTTCAACTGCCCATCAGTGGAAGTAATTTTCCTATTTCCAGATACTTAATGTTCCTCGTGTGCTTTCTTTGCAGGTGTTGTCTGGCATACAATATGTTGGTAGAAATAGACTTGTCACTACTTACTACTTTATAGAAATGGAAACATTTATGAAGTCTGCTTTTGTAATTCTTTATGAGATTCTCTGAATTCTCAATGAACAAATTAAAAATATATTTAAAAATTTCACAATGTGAATGCTTTTAAAAATGAGATGTTATCTAATTCAGTAGTAAAGTGAATTTTCAGTGAAATAAAATATGTAAACAGATTCTGACAAATTAACTAAAATTGCAAAAAAAAAAAAAGACACTTTCCTAGTAAAGTATCTTAAACTATTTCTAAAAACGAATTAGGAAGAGAGATTTTGGGAAACACACACTTTTTCTGCATGTATGTTGATTTTTTAGTTTAGTTGTACTTTGCGGTGTTTTTTTTTCCCCTTCTTTTCTTTCTTTTTTTTGTACCTAAAAATTGGACCAACCAAACTAAATAACTTCTTTATGGCAACATTTAGCAGTATCACCCAGACTTTGCTTTAAGTACTTTCAGTATCATTTTTCATCATTTCATAAAAAACAAAACAAAACAACAAAAAACTTCTACACCAGTCCTGAGATCAAGTTCATTGAATATCCAAATAAATTTTCTTCTCTCTCTGATAAATTGCATTCTTCCAATTTTGAGTCCATTCAGCTATGAGTATAGTTGCTACATTAGTCACAAGAGCACAACAACATTTGCCAAACACCCAGCAGGGGCCAGCCTTCAGCTTAAAGACAACTGAGGGTGATAGTGGATATATGCTTTTATATGTAGCCCAGTAGGTATTAGGTGAACTTGGATGGATTTAAAGTCAATCATACTCAGTGACCTATCACAGAAACAAAGAACAGAGTGCCATATATTCTCACTCATAAGGGGACCTTGAACAACTATAATACTATAAGAAAGGAATTGGCAGTGGTGGCAAACTATTAGGAGAAGGGGGTGGGATTGGCAGTTGAGGGAAACTACTAGGGAAAGGAGGGGCATACCTCATCAACAAGGGTACCTGCATAATCGACATTTGTATACCTAACCCTGAATTGTACCCCACATCTCTATAATAAAAAAAAAAACTCTACACTTTGCACCGCTAGAAAAAGTATTTAAATTCAGAAAATTCTGCAGGCTTTGTTCATATATTATTGTAGGACGTATGGGTTTGTATGCATGCTCTATGCTCAGTAACAGATCAATTACACTGAGACAGCAGGAGTGGCAGCAGAGGAAGAGAGTTTAATGATTGCAGGATGCCAAGCAAGGAGATAGAAGACCCTCAAATCCATCTCCTTCAGGCTTTCTGGCCTGGGGTTTTTAAGAAGGTAGATCATGGAGGGTGAGGGAGCTGGAAACTTGGGATCTTCATTGGTCAGGGCAAGGGAGATAAACTCATCAGTTTGTGGAAACTGTATTCTTTGGAGAGTCAGTTCTATGGGATCCTTTAGACCAGCTTTCAGTAGTTTCATCAGTATGCAAGACCTGAAGGAATGCCTCAAAGAGAAAACTTTAAAAATTCATAATGTTGAAGTTATCTACAGAACAGTTAAGAGGAACTGTCATAATCTAGGTTCTACATCATTCTAAGGGACAATAGACACCAAACAGATGTGAAGAAGCAGATTAGAGAACAAGCTGACCTAATGATTAATGCTGGATGTGCTATAAGCCTGCTTTGCTTTTGTTTCCTCCCCCTTTTTCTTCCCTGGTTAGTTTTATAAAGTTTATAGAAATGGTTTCACTATAACTTTATTTTTTATTTATATCGATGATTTTAAGAAAAACAAGTTTTCCTTTATTATTTTTTATTCTTCTTTACTGTTTTTATATGTTGCTTTATTGCAAGTTTTGTTTAAAAACACATCCAAAATCTGTTTTTGGCCAACATAAAAAATGGAGACCAGATATCCCCTTCTACTAGAGTTAGGCTTGCAGTCAAATTCACAATCAAGCAATGACATACAGTGATCTCAGAAAGCCAAGAAATAAACAACTGGAGCCAAATGATTGCCCCAGTGTGCTGTCTGGAGAGAGTTTCAATGTGGCTCAGGAAACAGTTGTGTTTGACTTTAAGTGGCCTAAAATGCATGCACTTAGAGTCTCCGATGTGGAGTAGAGGTGGAGGGAAAAGTGAGAAATATTGACTGAACATTTTCCAAATTTGATGAAAACTAAAAATCAACAGCTCCAATAAACTCAATAAGATGTATAAATCTACAATAACAAAACATAAAGATATACATAAAATTATATAAATGGATCAGTGAAACAGAATAGAGAAGTTCAGATTATAAAAATTCATGAGAACACTTTTAAAATTGATTATCTTTTTGAGTTATTGATAATTGCCATTCTGACTGGAGTTAGGTGGTATCTCAGTGTGGTTGCTCTACAATCTTTTAAACCAAAAGTTTCTATATTTTGTACATTTAAAAATATTTAAATCATTGTATGTGATTTGAATTAATATGTGATTTGAGGGGGTTAAAAATTAGGGGTGTCAGGTAGGAGGTAATTTTTCTTACTCTAAATATGTAAATTCCCATCTATCTTTCTGAGATTTTTTTTGTAATTTTTTTATTTTAACATAATTTCAAACGTACAGAAAAGTTGTAAAAAGAGTAAAAGAAATTCACATATATATTTTCCCAGATAAACCATTTTTGCCCCACTTGCTTTATAATTCTCTTTATTGATATATTTATTTAAACCATTTGAAAGTAAATTGGAGACATGAACTTTACCCCTCAATACTTCCTAATAAGGATGTCTTATGTAACCACAATACGGTTATCAAGAAATTGAACACTGATGCAGTAATCTGATACACAGTTCATTGTCAGATCTTGACAGTTATCTAAGTCTTTTGTTGCTATTTTCACGGACCAGGATCCAACCTGGAATCATACATTGAATTTAGTTGTCATGAATTTAGTTGACCTTGACATTTTCAGAGTATAGGCCAGCTATTTCGTAAAAGTCCCCCAATCTTTTATCTGATTTTTTTGTGATTAGATTCAAATCATGCATTTTTGGCAGAATTACCACTAAAGTAATGTTCCCAGTGCATCCTGAGACACATGATATCAATTTGTTCTCATATTGATGAAGTTAGCTTTCTCCACTATAAAGTTTCTATTTTTCCCCATTGAAATTAATAAATAATTTGTGAAAAGATTCTTTGGGAGTATGTAAATGTCCCATTCTTTATTAAATTATCACCAATTAGTTTTAGTTTTCATTGATAATTTTTAAACTCGGACATCCATTCATATTGATGAGTTGGAGTTTTATTGTAAAGAATAGTTTTCTCTTCATCATTGATTTCTCTAGGTCCATAATGAGTCCATAATGAGTCACAGATTCTTATTTTATTCTTATTTCAATGAGTTATAATCTATTACTTTCAGTTATTTTAATATCAACTTGTCCTCAATTTGGCTAGTGGCCACTTCTTCAAACTGGCTCGGATGCCTTTTTAAAATGTTCACACGAGGCCGGGCTCGGTGGCTCAGCCTGTAATCCCGCACTTTGGGAGGCCGAGGTGAGTGGATTGCCTGAGCCTGCGGGTTTGAGACCCACCTGAGCAACTTGGTGAGACCTCATCTCTACAATAAAAATCAAAAAATTAGCCGGGCATGGTAGCGCGCACCTATAATTCCGGCTACTCGGAAGACTGAGGCGGAAGGATCGCCGGAACCCAGCAGGTCGAGGCTGCAGTGGCCGGGAGCGGCCACTGCACTCCAGTCTGGGCGACAGAGTGAGACTCCAACCCAAAAAAATAAATAAATAAAGTAAAATGTTCACACGAATCTTTGAGCACTTATTTTAAGTACTTTAAGACCACAATAGGATGTTACTGGCTCATTTTGTACTTAGCCTGTTGCAACCCTAGAATGAGCCATTTCTTCAAGGAGTCCTGGTTTCTTTAGTGGAAGAAGAGTATTTTAGAAGCCAAGATCTAATTGCACTATGTGTAATTGCTACTGATGGGTTATTGCTTACAGGCCCTGAATTATTTTTTTAGTATATACATTACTCAGATCCTATATACATTTCACTTTTCTATCTAATGGTCTTTATTTTACAGGTTTCAAAAATGTGTCATTTTGAATAATGTAAGACTGAATTACTCTCATTTTTGTCTGGTTTTTGTTTTGTTTTTTTGTAAGTCAGGGTCTCACTTTGTCGCCCAGCCTGGAGTACAATGGCATACTTAGAACTCACCGCAGCCTTGACCTCTTGGGCTTAGACAATCCTTCTCTACAGGCATGTGCCACCATACCCAGCTAATTTTTTTTTTTCTGTAGAGATAAGGTCTCCTATGTTTCCCAGGCTAGTCTTGAACTCCTGAGCTCAAGTGATCCTCCCACCTCAGTCTCCCAAAGTTCTGGGATTACAGACTTGAGCCACCGTACCTGGCTCTTGTTTACAATAAGATACAATTAGCAAAAATTCTATTTGCTTACATTTTAAAAAATTAGAAGATCAAAAACATTTAGCATTTATGGCTTTTCTCCTATTACCTTATCTTGTTTAGGCCTCCTATTTCTTGAATATATTACAGATTAAAAGTTCCTGAGTTCTAGACTCAAGGCATTTCGATTTTAAATAATATATAACATTTTGAGCACTTACTGTATGCCAGTCCTAACACTAAATAGAGATTATGTCTCCCTGGATTTTTGTGTCAGTTTTTCTGGATTCAAGTCTTTATTTTGTCACTTTCTAGCTTTGTGACTCTACGCAAGTTTCTTAAACTCATTGAGTCTCAACTTACTTATTTCTCAGATGGGAATAATAATAACAACAATTATATAAGGTTGTTTTGAGGATTAAAAATATTCTTTGTAACAGTCCTCAGCAAAACAAACAAAGCAGGAGGTATCACAATACCAGGCTTTAAACTTTACTTTAAGCTACAATAATCAAAACAGCTTGGTATTGGTACAAGAACAGGCATATAGACCAATGGAATAGAATTGAGATTCCAGAAGCAAAACCTCAATTTCCCAACCAACTCATCTTCGACAAAGCCTCCACCACCCACCACTGGGGAGAGGAGAACCTATTCATTAATGGTGCTGGGAAAACTGACTGACCACATGCAGAAGATTCAGACAAGACCCCTATCTATCCCCATACACAAAAATTAACTCTGAATGGATCAGAGACTTAAATGTAAAACCTCAAACCACAAGAACTTTAGAGAATGCAGGACACACCCTTATGGAATTTGGAACTGGCATCCAATTCCTGAGCAAAACCCCAAATGCATGGGCCATAAGAGATAAAGTAGACAAGTGGGACCTCATTAAATTGACAAGCTTCTGCAAAGCCAAAGAAACCATCAAGA
>CAUYQG010007815.1:0-11729 GCA_963574415.1 Tarsius wallacei | reverse complement strand
CATAAAGAAGAATGAAATCATGAATTTCGCAGCAACCTGGATGGAACTAGAGTCCATAATACTGAGTGACCTCTCACAAAAACAAAAAACTAAGTATCACATGTTCTCACTCATATAGTAGACCTTGATCATCCAACATATTACCATAAGAAAATGTCTGACTGTGGTGGGAAACTGGGGGGGGGGGGAGGGTGAGGGGGATGGGATTAATGGTGGTGGGTATCTATCGGAGGATGGGGAGACACCTCTTATCAACAAGGGTACCTGAACGAAATATTTTTGTATGCCTAACCCCTAACTGTACCCCACAATAACATAATAAAAAAAATAAATAAATAAGAAACACACACACACAAAAAAATTAAATTAAATTAAATTTTAAAAAAGAAAAAAAAAAAAATGCAATGATTAAATATGTCTCGATGACCCCAAAGACCCTCACACCAATTCTCTTCCTCAAAGATCCCGAACAAAAAACAATGGTAGTGTTTTCAGCTTGAAGAGATCTCCCAGAATGTCACATTTACCCAGACTCAGAGGTTTTGAAGAAAGGTATGGGGAGAACTGATGTTAGGAGGATGCCCCCTCCCACTGTCCTCTCACCCCACTACCTCTTTCTTGAATGAGGCAGGGCAAAAGGACCTGCAGAGTGAGGGGTTTTGTATGAGGTTGCGACCCCTTCACACCCTCACCTACCCACAAGAAGATCCCACATTTCTTTAAAATGTTAAAACAACATTTCGCTTTTCATCACAAATTTTTGAATAAGTGAAACTTGAAGCTTTGATGCTTTATTTATTTTAAAATCAAATTTAACTCCTTCCCACACAGCCAGATGTTCCTTCACTTTTCCCATTTTTATTTCCTCTTGACATGAGTAATGGATGATGAAAATAAAGGCCTGCAGAAGTGTCATTGCCGAAAAACCTCGTGCTCTTTACAAGGTTCCTCACCTGCAGATCTCCCTGACTCTTCATCCCGAGCTTCTCTGCCACCTCTAGACCCTGGCGGTATTGTGTCTGATCTTGGAAAATGTGTAAGTCTGCTAATTCGGGCACCATTCTGTCAGCCTACATATGCCGGCACATCACAGAGACAGATGAAGAGCCAGAGTATAAATAAAGCTAAAATAAATGGTATTTGAAGACCTTGAAACAGATTCACTTAGACATAGTTTTAAAAAGAGTGGGTTGACTTTTTCTTAGTTTCTTTATTGGGATTTGGGAAATTTTTTAAAAATAGTAGAGCAAAAGGATCAAATTCTATTTCTTTAATTTCTTACTTCAAATTGCTCCAGAGAGTAATGAAGGCTCAACTTGGCTCAAATATTTTTTCTTTGTGTAGAGCAGGCACTCAGTTAACAAGAGGACACTCGGGCTGCTGGGTATTAGAGAGCTTGTTCAACTGTCTAGGTTTCCACTGCAGGGAGAGGAAGAGGCAGATATTAAACACTGTTCAAAAAAATTAAATAAGTAAAGAGGAGCCCTGGTCCTTGAACTACCTCTAAGAGATATTGTATTACATTTTTTCAGTGTTTCCTAGGAAACCAGCTCAGGGTAAAAATGTATTCTTTGTCTTCTGCTCTTTGCAAAATTGTTTGAACCATCATATCTCATAAAAGGTTGTTTCACAGGCAATTTGAACGGCATTAAAAAAAAAAAGCTTAATCTGCAGTTTGCTGCATGAATAAAGGCGATACACCTTTATCGGAGGTTGAATGCTTAGGATTGTATTTGCTGGAAACGGATAAGATTATGCCATTATTTCTGAAGCATCTGTGAAATCAAATCTTGTTGTCTTTTCCCCCTCCAAAGTATGAGTCTTTGCCCCCAACACACCCAAGTTGCAATTTTAAAAATCTCCTAAAATAGTTTTAAGCAATTCTTATCAGTACTTATACAGCAGAGCATTAATAGAGAAATAAGCCTTTCTCACTCTCTCTCTCCCACTCCCTCCTTCCCAGCTTAAACTCAGCGAAGATCTGTATGCATGTGCTTAGTATCCATAGCTGATATACTTGTGTGTCCCCAATGCCATCATCAGGTTAGATTCCCTTGATGCCCATGCTGCTGTCTTGGGTTATCTGTGATTTACATTCCACAATATTTGAATGTTCAGTTGTTTTTGTGGTTTTGCAAATGTCTACGGCACTTGAATGTGCACTGGAGTGAGGTTCTGGTGAGGGTCAGGGGTTTAGGGATCTGAAAGTTTTTTGTTTTGTTTTAAACACTTGAAATTTCGGGGACTAACTTGATTTTGTATGTTAAGGCCTTTGAAAGGCAGACTGAGCATCTCGGCAGTATTGACGTGGGTGTGCACATATGGAATATCTGTGGGATCGGCTGCACATTGTTATCATGTATTGTTGGAAGAATGTGGTTAAGGAATTAGTCTGACTCTGATTCCTTGTGTCATTAATCACTTAGGCTCCTACAATGTTGGCTGTCCCTTGGTTTCTGATAGGCACTCTTTAAACACGTTATAAAAGGGTCCTCTATCCCACCTCACCTAATAAGACAAGATGATTAAAAGTACTGGCTATGGGGTCACCCAAATATACGCCCTGGATCCTCCAGTTACTAATTACATGAGTATAGCAAAGTTCTTTAATTTCTCTGTGCTTCAGTTGTCTTATCAGTTAAAAGAAATTGCTTACCTGATAGGATTCTCGTGAGGATTAAATGACCTAATGCCCAGGAAACCCGTAGCCCAATGCCGGATACCTGGTGCGTGTGTAATTCGTGCTATAACTATTATGACAACCATGGCAACCACTAACAGTAATTTTGTTTCTGTGGTGCATGGAGGCTCAACCCTTACCATGTTAAGTCTGATAATGACAAATTCACTTAGCAAATGATTTATTATGCCCCTCAATTTACCAGGCGCAGTGTAGACCGTGGGCTTATATAGGTGACAAATATACACTTCCTGCTTTTGATATGCTTACGGTCTAATGGGGAAACAAAACTTTCCAGTGCCTTGTGATATGTATTAGAAAGCTTCATGTACAAGGTCCTCAAGGAGAGAAGAGTGCGCCACTGCCAGTGAGCTCAGGGAAGGCTTGGTGGAGGTAGGATGCCTAAACCAGGTGTTGATGTAGCATGCGCAGTGGTGAATTACTATGTGTGCATGTTTGTGTGTACACACATACATATATATTCACACTGTGCAATAAGATTTATATTTATATGTTCTTATGTGTACAGAGGTGGCAGACAGGTTTCCTGCAATATGCATTCTCCCTTATTTAAAATAATAAAATTTAAAATATGTAATTGATAAAGATCGAATATATTCATGGTATATAACAATGATTTTACATATATATATTTATACATTGTGCAATAGTTACCACAATCAAATTGATTAACACATCCATCACCATCCATGCTATAACTTAGATCCCCAGAGCTTTTTCCTCTTAAAGCTGAAAGATTATACCCTTTGGCTAACATCTCTCTTTCCCCCTAGCCACTCTGGCAACCACCATTCTACTCTCTGCTTCTATGAGTTCAACTTTTTTTAGGTTCTTAATATAAATGAGATCATGCATTTTTTTCCCCGTTGCCTGGTTTATTTCACTTAACATAATATCTTCCAGGTTTATCCATGATGTCACAGTATCAAGGTTTCCTTCTTTTTTCTTGTAGTTGAATCATATTCATATATATATATTCATATATATATATATAATATAATATATATGTAACGATTTATTTATCCATTAAGGGGCAATTAGGTTGTTTCCAGATCTTGGCTATTGTGAATAATACTGCAATGAACATGGGAGTGCAGATAGTTCTTCTTCTGATTGATTTTATTTCCTTTGAATGTATATACAGAAGTGGGATTGCTGGATCATGTGGGAGTTCTATTATGAATCTTTGCAGGAATCTTTATATTGTTTTCCATAGTGGCTGTACCAATTTACAATCCCAGCAACAGTGCACAAGTGTTCTCTTTTCCATACTCTTGCCAACTTGTTATCTTTTGTCTTTTTCATTAGAGCTATCCTAATGGGTGTGAGGTGATATTTCATTATGGTTTTGACTTGTATTTCTCTGATGATTAGTGATGTTTAGTACTGTTTCATACCTATTACCATTTATATGTCTTCGTTGGAAAATATCTATTCATGTCCTTTGCCCATTTTTTAAAAAGTCACAATCTCATTCTGTCACCCAGGCTGGAGAGCAGTGGCACATTCATGGCCACTGCAGCCTCTCCCTGCTAGGCTCAGGTGCTCCTTCTGCCTCAGCCTTCCAAATAGCTGGAACCACAGGAACATGCCACCATACCTGGCAAATTTCTTTGATTTATTGCAGAAACAAGGTCTCATCATATTGCCCAGGCTGGTCTCAAACCCCTAGGCCCAGGCAATCCTCTCATCGTGGCCTCCCAAAATGCTGGGTCACTGCACCTGGTCGCTTTGCCCATTTTTAAATCAGATTTTTTTTGTTTGTTTTGTTTTATTTTGTTTTGCTATTGAGTTTTGTAAATCCCTTGCATATTTCCAATATACGACTTGTAAATAATTTCTTCCATTCCATAGGCCATCTTTTCATTTTGTTGATTGTTTCATTTGCTGTAAAGCAGATTTTTAGTTTGATATAGTCCCACTTGTCCATTTTTGCTTTTGTTGCCTGTCTTTTGGTGTCCTAGCAGAAAAATCATTGCTAAGACCAATGTCAAGGAGATTTCCCCTATGTTTCCTTTGGAATTATAGGGTTTCAGACCTTATGTTTAAGTCTTTAATCTTTCTCCTTTTAAAAAATAACACATATTTTTGAGTTTTAACAGAGCACAAGACCCTGAAGTCTACATTTTCCAACCTCCTTTGCTGCTCATTGTGGCCCTGGAATTATGTACCTGCCCGTGGTATGTGAGCTAGTGTTCCATGCAACCACTCTTAAGGTTATCCCTTAAAAGGGACTGGGCATGCTCTTCCCCCCGCTCTCGCACTCTCTCTCTCTTGCCCTTTCTATTGACTAAGAAATCAGCACACTCAGAAGAGTTTCTTGATTCTGAAGATGGACGTTACACACTGAGGACTAAAGCGCTGTCTCACCAATCCTGGACCATCTGTTTCTGGACTATAATATGAGAGTAAAATCAAATTGTGTCATTTTTTTCAGCCTCCATATTCTGGGGTTACTTTATTCATAAGTTTAGTCTGTACTTTAATAGAGTATAGTCTCTTGCAATGGATTAGAAATTGGAACACACTTTTTGCCCTCGGACCTGCCACAAATGAGCAGTGTGTAATTGAGGAACTTCTCGTGTCTTGATTTATTATTCCCTAAAAGAGGGGTGTTGAACTGGATCATTCAGCCTCATGAGAGGCATAATAACGATCATCACATAGATGGTATAATGTTTTATAGTTAAAACAAAGTAAAATTTTTCTCTTAAAAGAACTATCACAAACTCTTGGGACAAGAGATAGGGATATGCTTGAGTCTGGGTAAGCGGTACTTCTATTCAAGCTATCTGTAGCTGAGAAGGGAAACACTTTAAGCCCAGACAAGGCAGCACTGCAGATGTGCTTGGAGAAAATGGTTGTGAATATATCAGCTCAAAGAGCACATTACCAAAGTAGACGGGCAAGTCAAAGCCACTAGGTATCATATCCTGGTGTCCACGAGCATAAGCCTCATGAACAAAAGGCAATAAGTCAGATTACAGTTGTGCTCCCTGTAGGCCTCATTCTCCAGGCCTGAAAGTCCCGCCCAGAGGCAACCATTTGGGCCAAACAGTCAGGAAGCAGCCCAGGTGGCAGGGGAGGCAGAATTCAGTGACAGCCTGACCAGTTCTCCTTAGGCCATCCTGGGAATAGAGAAGGAGCACAGGGTCAGGCCCTGATGTGAGCATCACATGGCTGAGATGGCCTCACCAGTGAAAATGAGCCAGAACTCTTTATCAGGCAAAACCAGGCTTTTGTTTAACCAGGTCTGCCTGGCTGCTTTTGCTGACTGATAAGGAGTATTTAAGGAAGAGGGGGGAAAAAAGACATTTTCATTATCAGCGGGATGGGAACTTAAAGTCATTTAATTTGAAGATTTAGAAGGCTGGGATCTCATTTTGTACACTGCATTGGAGAAGGAGAATGTAGTGATGTGTCACGTTTTGCAAACACTAGTGAAACATTCACCTCATTTGACTTTCACACACTCCTATGTGGCAGGCAGGGTTGGCATCATCAAGTCCATTTCACAGATGGGGAAAGTAAAGTGAGTCATTCAGACCAAGAGTTGGAATGATTGCCCCAAATGGCAGCCCACAAATGGTGAGGCCAGCTCAGATTAGAACCTCAGCCTGTAGACTCATGACATAATGCTCTTCCTTCTATGCTGCTTTGCCATGTGGAAGGGGAAAACTCCAAGCTGCCAAATTAGGGATGATTTTCCCCAAAGCCTTTAGGGTCCAGCCTTTATGGGACGGTCTTGGAGCACCTTACCTTCATGACAACCCTTCCCCCAGCCTTGCTCTGCCCTGAGCCCAGATCTGTCTGTTGCTCTGTCCAGGTAATTAGAGAGGATCATTTTGGGTCGCTCTCTCCTGAAGACTAAACAATCCCTTTGGTTTCTCAATGAAAAAGCCCAACAGATTGAGTGACAAGGAAAAGTTTTTGATCTTGCTATTATAGTCACCTAATTAAAATGACATGCAGATGCTCCAACACCTAGTAATTTTCACCTCACTTACTTTGGCTCCAATTACAGCCCTTCCCTACTGACTTACACTGTTTAAATTACAAAGGCAGAAGGAAATATGACTATTTACCTGTTTCTATTCATACATATAAGTCTAGCACATTATCTTTTCCCCCCAAGCATGAAATGTTATCACAGGTCTTCTTTTCACCCTGGAAACAGAGGGGGATAAATTTTTGGTTCTTACATAAAATTAAACACCAATAAGAATTCAAATCAGCCAACATCTACGTCAACCTTCAACATACTATTTAGTTTTTTGGGTTTTTTTGAGTTGGAGTCTCACTCCGTCGCCCAGGCTAGAGTGCAGTGGCATGCTCATGGCCACCCCAGCGTCGACCTGCTAGGCTTCAACGATCCTTCCACCTCAGCTTTCCAAGTAGCCAGAACCACAGGCACGCACTACCATGCCTGGCTACACTATTTACACACACACACACACACACACACACACACACACACACACACTATCTTGTCCGCAGGAAAGGGGGAGGCAGGTCTTTAGAACCGCTATAGCATTTTAAATTCACGCTTTGGAAAGTTAGCCAGTTATGGATTCTGACCCATCAGATAGAGGGGGAGTTAATTGTTTCCAAAGTTGTTACCTTTATTGAGTGCATAATTAAGTAAATAGCACTGCAAGGCAGTTGGAATTACATATATATTTTATACTAGAGCTACCATAGTTGATTGCAACCAAGTTTCTCTATTTAGTAAAAGACATAGTTATACACTGAGAAAAGACTTTGTGGACTGGGAACAGGTTTTCAATTATCTAGCAAACAAACAAGCAAAGACAGCAATAACCAAGCACAAAGAGAACAGGAAGATTCTAAGAAGAACACTCATTTTCCTCTCCGGAGTGGAATCTGCCTGAGGTCATCTGTTAAGGTGAATGGAAGACAGATGGCTTCTTCAGAGTGGTGTAGAGCAGCTCTGGGTGGCGACTGGTCGGAGCCCCCAAGCAAGAGGGAGGCTGGGTGCCCCCTCCAGAGAAGATGGTATTGCCTTTCCCACTCCACCTGCACTCACAGCTCATTAACTCCAGGAGAGTGAGTCTGTGGCAGTAGCAACATGGAATGTGGGGCAGTGATGTGGAGGAGGAGGATAGATCTCTAGGCAGAGGAGCTCTGCCTTCTGTCTCCTACTGGAAGATTTTTTTAGGCATTCAACCACATCATTTAGCCATTGACATTGGGGTAAAGTCAAATTGTTGAGCTGGCACTTATAGTGCCAAAGTGGCCAAGGGGCTGATATGAAATGACAGTAGGGATTATCTCCTAGGTGTCTCTTACTGTCACACTAACTTTGCCTCTGCCTTCTGTGAAGGGAAGACTGAGCAAATTCTTCACCCTTCCAGGTGTAGGGCATTTCTTCTGCTCTGCTCCCGGTTCATCCTGGGTTCTTGGAAGCTTTTACAATTTCTTTTATGATCTCAGTGGCTTGGGCAGGATGAAACAGTCACAAAAGCCGAGACTTTCATCCTTTTTCTTCCACCGAGATAGTCTGTATCGCAGCCCCTGAAGTGGCAGGGTGCGCCTCAAGAAGGGAGGTCACTGAATTTGGCTTCAGCTCCTTTTCCTGCTTTGTTGATGGTTCCTAATAACACTGCTGGCATCGGGGCTCTGCAGACACAGGAAGGAAGAGATGTGTTCTTTAATGATGGAAAAATATTAGAGCACAATGCCCTCAAAATAGAATGTGTGCCTGGCCTTTATTTTGGGGACTTTATTGTTGCAACCACCTCTCCTGGGAAATGCTGTAGGAGTCTCTTCCCCTTCAGTGAAGCAGAGTAATTGTGTAACCCAAGGTGTCCCCAAGAGAGCTGAGGTGATGATGTCAACACACAGGGTTTTGAAACGTGGCTACGGTTTTATGTTGATTGGTGCTCAATAGATCCCTTCTCTCCAAACTCCGATTTCTGTAAAACGGTGGTAACCATACATGTGTGCCCACCCCACTAGGCTGTTAAGAGGATCATACAATATAATGGATAAGATTATGTCTGCAAACAACAAAATGCTACAAATGCAAAATGTCATTGTTATTGACAGTTGGAAGCCCTGCTGCTCTGTGGAGCGTACCCTTCTACTTTTCATTTTCTATTCAATAAACATGAGTTATACTATTGAAATTCACACTTTGCCTTGACACAAGAGTAGATGTGTAAAACATTCAGTATCTACACCAAAGAACCGTTGCCAAGTTTTGCCGAGATTAGCCCACTATCTCACCACCCCATGATAGTGGGAGGGTAGTTGTTATGATGTACAGGAAAAAAGAGTGATGGGCTCCTGGATTCACTTTTCATCATCTTTCTCATCCTAGGAAACTCCTGGGAATCCTGCTTTCATGTTGGTGTCCGGGCATTTGATGGTTTGTCCAATGTCACCTTCATCTGTTTTTTTTTTTTTAAATCCATCAATGAAAAATGCTTCTGATTTCATGGTCACCGCCTTTCCCCCTTCATTAGCTTCCCCTTATTTGGACCATTACTGTAGCCTGTTAGCAGGACCGATGGCTTGTTCTGGGGATGATGCTAATGATTCTCAAGAGAGTCTTCTATCTGAAGGTGATTAGGAAGAATAAAAAAAGTTGTTAGCTGCCTCAGCTAGTGTCAGTGGGCTGGCATGCCCCTCTGCAAATGTCCTGGGACCATTTCTGAAACTGTAGTTTATAACACCCACTTTTGACCAGGGAGAGCATAGGTGGAACTCATGTTTTACCAGAAAAAGGGATGAAAATCTTCCGTGTCAGCAGACCCAAGTTCCTATCTTTGTGGTACTAGACACCAAGAAGAAAAAGCCCCATGACAGCATTTGTGTGTGCACATGTGTGCATGGATATATTTGCAGAGGGGGGTAAGAAACCTCCCACCACTCAGCTGCCTCTCTTGACTCGCTCAAATTTCATTTCCATTTACCAGAGGGACATCTGCACATTTTCCTACCAAGTCACATTTAGTGCACATCAGTTCAGCCCTAACCTTCTGTTGAGGTCAACCACCCCCTACCTCCAAGGCATCCAGGGGGTGAGGGAGTGGTTTGAGCTAAGGACATCAATGCTCTAAATGGAATATTTAGAATGGAAGATCCCCATCTGTCTGGCAGTCCTGATCAATAAATGCAAGCCCTTCCTTTCCACTGCCATAGAGACATGTCACCACCTGGTTTTAAGACAAGCGTGAGATGGGGGTTTCTAAGGGTTACTGAGTCCAAGCACCCAACTGTCACAGTGCTGCGCCAGGAGAAGGATTATGCTCTTAATCATATTATTTTGTTACTAAAAGGTTCTTTTAAATTTCCTTTACCCCATTCCCTCATGTTTGTACCAGTGTCTGAAATTAGAGGTGCCTTTCTGACACTTTCACTTGCTGAATGAATTTTTGTTGAAAGACCTTTTGTTCAGGCAATAAAACCTAAGCACTGTGGTTCTGGGGCATCTTATTTGGCTTCTGCCAAATTACAAGGCTGAACAATGAGAACAGTTTGTGTTTATTTGACATGACACTTAAGGAAAACACTTAGGTGCAAGATATCAGTTCTGGTTCCATGAAACACCTAAGCCTGGTGGCTGTATTAGGACAGCCACTCCTTAGGGACAACAGTCTAGAAACTCTGCAGAAACCTCTAGCCTTGTAACAATCAAGCAAGCTGCAAACAAACACAACAATTTAAAATCTGGATTGTCTGAGGCAGTTTTTGTGTCTGAGCCAGGACATCCCAGGGGGCCCCAGCCAAAATACTGGCTACACCTGTTTAGCCTCTGTCACCTCTTCACCAGACCAGAACAAAGCAGACTGCAGCAGAAGCCACCAGACCAAGTATCCAGTTGCACTGCAGCGGCTGTTTGCTTCAAAACCATGTGATCTGAGCTTTCCCCCAGTGCCTTGCTTTTGCCCAGATGAAGAGGTGTGGGATGCCCAGCTGGGGAAGGCTTCTGTGAGAAAGTCCGACTGACGAGGTATGAAGATGCTGTCTGAGTCTGGACAGTCAAGCCTTCTAGTCGGTATTGCTCTAATGATCTGAATGAGTGTGTGTGGGGGGGGGGGGTAGGAGATAGTCTTCAGAATAGCTGCTCCACCACTAGCTTTGAATCATGAGCAAAGCCCTTCACTCAGTGGACCTCAGCTCCCTCCATTTTTTAAAATGGAAGGGTCAGACTAGCTGTTGATAGTTTTCTCAGTTCTATGATAAAACATTTGGGTATAATTGGACACAGCAAACCTGTCAATCACAAAAGATGGAAACTCTTCAGTCTGCCAAAAAGGAATGATCACAGAGCTGGTTCCACCTGTGTCCTAAAGAATCTGAAATTGGATGTGGAGTTTCCACTTGTGTTGCTCCTACCCAATTGGCATGCCCAGCCTGTTGGCACACAGCTTGGCTGGCCTGCAGCCCCTCTCTGGATGAATCCATGTCCCACATTACTGCCAGGTAGCTTTCTAAAGCACAAACACATGTCTGTAGCTTCATACACTCCAAAGCAGTGAAGCATTCACGTCCCTTCAGCTAAAATGCTAGCACATAGGAACCAGGTCCTTCCTATTCCCAAACCCCCTTTCTCAGACTTGCCCTGCCAGGTACACTCACAGACCCTGCTCAAGACCTGTTCAACTTTTTATTTCCAAACAGCACTTTTGCCTTTGCATAGGATCTCCCCTTTGCCTGGGCTAGTTGTCCAAACTCATTCTACGAGAAACAGCTCAAATGTTGTGACCCTACTCTCTGGGGAGTTTCCTCAGTACTTTGTTCTTACCTCTGAAAGGTAACTACAAGGGCCTTGTCAATCTCTCTTTGTAAATGAGGACAGTCAACTTCGTGCCCATCAGTGCCTGGATGCAGTTCAAGAAACACAATTGGAAATAACTTATCAAAACGTAACTGGACCAGGCCAAGAAACCATTATAGGCATGAGGCTTCAACTGCAGTTTCGTACACTTGAACTGACCTAAAATGTTAAAAAAAAAAAAAAAAAAAAAAAAAAAATTAAGTAAAGAATTAGAAAACAATA
>CAUYQG010007810.1:0-66915 GCA_963574415.1 Tarsius wallacei | reverse complement strand
GATCAATATGAGTGTGTGGATTTTGCAAGTAATCAGGTCTTTGGGACTCAGAAGCTGGTAGGTGATATTTAAATCTATGCAGTTTCTGTGATAGATCACTGAGTATGATTGACTCTAAATCCATCCAAGTTGCTGTGAAGTTCATATGTTTGTCCTTTTTTATGGCTGTGTAATAGTCCATTTTTCTAAGATACAATCCGAATCTGAATGAATGTTATTTTTCAAGTGAAGTCTACAAAAAGCAAGATTATTTTACATATATTTTTGCAAGTCATATTTTCATATTCATGTGTAATATTTTATATACAAAGAAGCACAATAAGTTTATAAAGAAAGGCATAATCTTGCCACACCAACAGAAAAAGTTGAAAGTTTGGTAATTAGTTCCAACTACCCCCAGCTTTATGTTGTTTGTTTGTTTGTTTATTTATTATTTATTTATTTGTTTTTAGGAAAGTTATCTGAATCCATGTATAACTTATGATGGCTTAATTTACAGTTTTTAGCAGAAGTGTCTTGGCTTAGTTTTTGAGCATTAAAGTAAACAGACATTGTGTTTCGTTCTTGTTAGTAGCCATCAACATGCAACCTTTATCCTCTTACCTTCATATTTGAATAGGTCGTTTTTGTAGAAATACCCAAGTATTAGTATATAAATGAAGAATATTGAAATATTTTTGTGTTAGAAGCTATATCTAACATGAGGTTTTCCTTTCCAATGTGACATAGTAATTTTTGTTTGAAAAATATCAGGGTTAGATTTGATGAGACAAGTCTTTTTATGATTGTCTCATTCAGATATTAAATAGCATAAAACTTAAGTGAATTTGTGTTTTGGTATCTCAACCATATTGGACTCTACTCCTACATCAAAAATAAGTAAGATTTTTGGTGAGAGGTCAGATTTAAAGTACAATGTATCTACTTTATACAATCCACCATCCAAACCTCCTCTCCCCCTAAATAAAGGATTGTGAGTTGCAAGTAGGCTTGCCTTCACCATTATCAAGTTTTAGGAAGTGAGGCAAAGAGAAACTATATTCCTCAGAATATTATAAAACAACCTGCCAATTAAATAATAAGATTTATGCTTAAAAACCATCAAGTCTGGCCTTATAACTCTATGCCCTTCAGTCTCTTTAGGTAGAAATCAAAGTTGTCATCTCCCATGAATTTGAGAGGAAATACTCATGAGGAATTTTATCATGGTTCATGGGGAAATTAACTTCATGACAATTACAAGACGAGACACTAAAACTACTGACAATTGTCATTACCTGATCCTACAGGAGCAGCATCTAGGAAAATGTACAAAAGAGTAATTTCCATCTTCTTAAATCATGTTCTCTAATTTCTAAATCTTCCGATTGGCGTAGGTACATTGAATTGGCCCATGAACTTAGTCCAACTTTTTCCCCTAGCTCCTAAATGTATAGAGATTTTTATCCCACATTCTACTTCTTAAAGGAAATATTCTCCTCTTATTTGTAGGAAGTGTATTTATTCTTCTTGAACTCTCTTTTCTTCCTGTAATGGTCTTCATGTTTTTTTGATCCATTAGTATCTTCCATTCTCCTTATCTAGTATTTTCTCTTTAGACATCAGTGTGTATTATCACTTCATTTTATCTAGTTTCCTATTCCAAACCAGCAGCAAAACAGAGAAACTAAAGATTCAAAAAATATTCCTTGATGTCAATTAATTGTAGCACAGTTAAAACTATTATATCATTAATATGTATTATCTCTTAACAATTTTTAATAGAATAATGTTTTGTCACTTTACTACTTGAATTATATCAAAATTAGTGCCCTTCAAATCTTTGGTCATTGATAAGCTCTAGATAAGGGAAAGATAGGCTATGTTATTATAAGAGGTGGGAGTAAAAATAAACCTCAGCCACAGTGATTAAATTAATGTAATATATTATTGTACTGCAAGATTCAAAGTATCAATTGACTAATATGAAATACAACATTTGTATAATTAACATTTAGGATTTCTAAAACTTATTAAATTATTAAATGGTTTCTTTTTATATGAAAGATTTATAGATCTTTGATATAAAAACACAGTTAAAGTATAAGCAAAAGACATGAATGAGTATTTTGCAACAGAAGAAAAAGATATGACTCTAAATGATTTTCAACAAATATTTTATGCCATGATTCCAATATATATCTAATTGAAAAAATACTTTTTAAAATTATGCTGATTTTATATTTACAATTGTGATTATTAAACATAAAGATTGGGGTCATTTTATTCTTCTCCTATTCTAATCTCCTAACATGTAAATTAAGAGCAAGTCAGCAAAAACCATGTTATAAAAATCATCTACTATGTACACATAATATTAAAATTATACAAGATGTTGAATTTTATAAGGCTGGTTATAAATATATGTTCAGCATCACTAATTCCTGTGATATAAAATATTGCCACTCACAAAAAATATTACAAGTTCTTATTTATTTGTATGTGGAAGCTAAACAATCCGAACACATGAAAGTAGATAATGAAAATTTGATAACAGTGACTGGGAAGGATGAATGAGGGAGAATGGAAGGATGAAAATAAGTGGATTAAAGAGTACAAACAAGCAGTTACCTACAAGGAATACATTCAATATGTGATAGCAGAGTAGTATGACAAAACTTGACAAAAATGTATTGTACTCAGGTGATGGACCCCCTAAATTTCCCGAGTTCATCACTACATATTATATACATGTAGAACAAGTTCTAATGAGTCTCATAGGTTTGTAAATAAAAAATAAAATCTAAAATGATAAAAATAAAGCTCAATGCAAACATATAGTTAAATTATATTAATTATTATTGAATTTTACATTTGGATATATTGTATATCACATTAAACATTATAATAACAGGGAAACAATTCATGTTCTTCAAGGCAAATATTCCATTCTCCATGTGTTTTTGAATACAGTGGTCTATCCTTATCCATGTTTTCTTTTTCTCCTATTTAAGTTACCCAAGGTCAACTGCAGTCCAAAAACAGTAAATGATAAATTTAAAAACAAACTTTTTTATTATTTATTTTTATTTATTATTAACAAACAGTTTTAAGTTAAATGATGGTCTGAGTAGCATGATAGAATCTTGCGCTATCTTGCTCTGTTCCACCTCATGGCCTTTGATCATTTCTTTGTCCAGCATATTCATACTATATACACAACTGACTCCTATCACCCCACTAGGCGTGGGCAGTCATCTCAGTCATCAGATCAAACCAACATAGTATATATGGGCTTGGTACTATTTGTATTTTCAGGCACCTCCTAGACATCTTGAAATGTACCCAGTGTGATTCAGGGAGAACTAATATATTAGTATGTAGATTATATTTATTGGCATTTTGAATTTAAGTAGTCATGTTTTTCTACATAGTTTACACAAACAAGTTTTGTTACCTGTTTTCTTTTTAAGAGTCTATATTTAAGGCAACACATTTTATAAAACCTATAATGCAAAATAAAAGAAAATGTAAAGGTGTAGAGGAACTTTAAAAGAGAAAAATATAGGTTTAATCAAAAATAAAATAAAATATTAATACATATACTTTTCTTAACATTCACTAGCCTCTAAAGTTAAATAGAAAGCAAATCACAGTTCTTAGCACAACCTTTATCATAGAATCATAACATATTTTGCACAGGAAAAAAAAAAACTAGTTCACATTAAAGTTATGACTTTAAATATCTACAAACTTACATGGAGCACCAAAGATTTAGACATAGTTGGAAAATTTTAAACAGCATTCAAATTTTATCAAAGATAAAGAACAAGTAGGAAACATTTTTCTTATGGAAATCAACACTTACAAGGACAAAGACTACAGATAGATAATAGCTTTTGAATAAAAACCAGAAGAAAGTGAAGTTGCTAGCCAAGTGGACATTTGGGTTGGTCAGTCAGTTGTTTGCAGAACAAAAAAGACCATTAATAGCCGGGCTCGGTGGCTCAGCCTGTAATCCCGCGCCTTGGGAGGCTGAGGTGAGTGGATTGCCTGAGCCCGCGGGTTCGAGACCCGCCTGGGCAAATTGGCGAGACCTCTTCTCTACAATAAATCAGAAAAATTAGCCGGGCGTGGTCGCGCGCGTCTGTAATTCCGGCTACTCGGAAGGCTGAGGCGGAAGGATCGCCGGAGCCCAGCAGCTCGAGGCTGTGGTGGCCGGGAGCGGCCACTGCACTCCAGTCTGGGCGACAAGAGTGAGACTCCAACTCAAAAAAAAAAAAAAAAAAAAGAGGTAGAATGAGCAAGAAATTGGTAAAGGAAGTAAAACAGGCTGAGTTTATGGCATGTATAGGGTCACATCATAACAGGCATTAGAGAGTACAGTAAGGACTTTGACATGAGTGAAAAGAAAAACTATTGTACTTTTTAAAAAGAAAAAATGTAAGACGTTTGGACTTAATTTTCACAGGATCACTCTGGCAGACAAAATAAGAGGGCAAGATCTGGACGAAGAGGCCATTATTTGAAGATCGTTGCAAAAGTCAGAGAATGTTGCAGGGAGTTAGACACAATGTTAGAAATAGAGGTGACTAGAAATAAATAAAATATAGATATATTTTAAAGATAGAGCCAACAACGTTTTCAAACGAATTAAATGTTACGATATTGTTGTCTTGTCTCCAAAAATAATTGAAAAGGAGGAATGAAAAATAAGATACAGTTTGAGGGCAGACTATCAGGTACTTGCATGATAAGAAAGAAAGAATATTAAACTTTGATATATATTGTATGGGTGACTAATAAAATTAATATGATTGACTTATTTATAAATATGATGGTACTAAAATGTTGACTGAATAAAAATGTAAAAAGTTAGAAAAGCTCTTAATGAACATAGAAGTAAAATAATTTTCGTCTAAAGATAAACATTTTGCAATCATCTATGTTAAGTAATAAATAAATAAATATATTTAGCATCTATTAGATACCAAGGTATTTTGTAGACATTGGAGATAAAGTACTCAAACATACCTCCTCTCTTCAAGGTCAAGAGTACAAACAACAGTGCTGGAAATCAGTAGTAAATGTATTTCTCTGCTACTTAAAGAGAGGTGAGTAGAAAAAATTAGGAAACTTTATTCTTGTTTATTTGAGAGAAAGGGTAAGGGTGTGTGTGTGTGTGTGTGTGTGTGTTTAATATGTCATATGATATATAATACGGAAACAACCTGTTATGGACTAAATTGTGTCCCAATTCCCCACAATTTATATATTGAAAACCTAGCACCCAATGTGACTGTATCTGGAAATAGAGTATTTTTTGTTGTTGTTTATTTTTCATTTTAAAAATGTGGAGTACAATTCAGGGTTAGGTATACAAATGGTCATTATGCAAGTACCCTTGTTGATGAGGTATGTACCCCCTCTCCCCTCCCCTGGCAGTTTCCCACTACTGTCAATCCCTTTCTTATAGTATTGTCATAATCATTCAAAGCCCAATTGAGTCAGAATATTTGATACTCAGTTCTTTGTTTCTGTGATAGATCACAGATGATTATAGATTCTAACTCCATTCAAGTTGCTGCAAAGTTCATAATTTTGTCCTTCTTTTTGGCTGTGTAATATTCTGTCCTGTATATGTATCACATGTTTTTAATCCAGTTCTCTTACAATGGACAGCATGGTTGGTTCTATGTTTTTGCTATTGTGAATAATGCTACAACAAATGTGCATGTGCAGGTATCTTTTTGATAGATTGATTTGAGTTCTTCTGGGTATATTCCCAAAAGTGAAATTGTGGGGTCAGATGAAAGGTTGACTTTTAGATATTTTAGGAATCACCAAACCATTTTCTTCAGGAGTTGTACTGGTTTACACTTCCACCAACAGTGTAGAAGTGTTCACTTTTCCCCACATCCTCTCTAGCATCAGTTGTTTTTTGAGTTATTGATGATGGTCATCCTGACTAGACACACATGGTATCTCACTATGGTTTTAATTTTAATTTATTTGATGATTGGAGAGTCTGAGCATTTTTTAAATAGAACTTTTGGCTGCTCATATGTTTTCTTTTGAGAAGTTTCTATTCATATATTTTGCCCACTTTTTAGTAGGGCTGTTTTTTTTGTTTTGTTTTGTTTTTGTTTTTCTTTTGGGCACATTTGAGCTGCTTGTAATCCTGGATATTAGGCCTTCGTCAGATAAACAGTTGGCAATTATTTTTACCCAATCTGTGGGCTGTCTCCCTGCTCTTTTGATGGTTTCTTTGGCTTTGCAAAAGCTTTTCAATTTGATGAGGTCCCACTTGTCTATCTTATCGTTTATGGTATGGGCACTTGGGGTTTGATCAGGAATTGGCTGCAAGTTCCAATTTCCATAGGGTGTCTCCTGCGTTTTCTAAGGTTCTTATAGTTCGAGGTTTTATGTTTAGGTCTTTGATCCATTTAGAGTTGATTTGTATGTATGGGGGTAGGTAGGGGTCTTGTTTTAATCTTCTGCATGTGGTCAGCCAGTTTTCCAATCATTTTCAGTGCAGAACACAATTTAATCCAACAAATATTTACTGAGCGCTTACTATGGGCAAAATACTGTGTAAGGTTCTGCAGGAAAAAAGCTAAAGGGAATTGGAGACTCTCTGATCTCAAGAGTCAATCACTGAAACCAACATGTAAATAAACATAATTTAAGTCAGACTACAATGTATGATCAAAAAAGAACCACACAACTTCCAACCTGAAGAAGACTACAGTATAGGGCAATTAGGAGAGTCTTTGTTAGAGAGGGAGAGTGTCTGAGTAGGCTTTTTAAAAGATGAAAATGAAAAGTAGGAATTGTATGTAGAAAAAAGCACAACAGTAAATGCATAGAAATGAGTGTAGAAGATGCTGAAAGTGTTCCTACCTTATCCTATGGACACCTACTTTTGCTTCTTACTGCAAGTTCAGCAACTCTACCAGAGAGCTTTTCTTGGCCATGGGGCATGCTCAGTGGGCATGCAAGGGAAGATTGTAGGGACCAGGGAGTTGATGCCCCCGAATGCAATCCCAATCAGTGACAAACAGGGACTTCCTTGCCCTTCAGGTGAGACAACTCCGAGGCATGTTTTATCCCATCTCCTGGAGATACCCTGCAGGACTGGGCCTCAGTTACTAAGACTGACTGTTGCTTACGGACTTATCCTACGTTAGAACTCTTCCCTTTTCTGAGTAAACTTCTCTATTCTCCTGGATGGGTGCTTCCTGGGGTCACTTTCCAGCTTGTTCAAAGAGGAGGGGGGCATAGGACAAAATTACAGTGGAGGCGGGAAAGATTTCACATGCCAGGAATTGTATAATACACTTGCATAAATTCTATCTCACTTAATAATTGGGAAACCCTTATGAGTTAGGTACCACTATAAATTAGAGGCACAGCGAGGTTGAATTCAATTCTGATCTTTGAGTTGCAGAAACCAGACTTTGAAATTCAATGTTTTTCTGCCTCCCTAACATTATTGAGGATATTGAATGCCAAGGTGAAGAGTTTTTACTTACCTGGTGGAACACTCAGTAGCCATGGATGTTCCTGAGACAACTGAGGTACAACAGAGGAGATGCCTTAAGTTGGTTGGTGACTCTAACAAGAAAGAAGAGGTGTTTACACTGCAAGCCTGGTCTGGAAGGTCAGAGGGACTCAGCCATGCAAGGCCCTGCCCAGGCAGTCCCAGTACGTCTATAACCCATGCATTGTCATTGGTTGGGCAGCTCTAATACTGAAATTAAGGTTCCAATTTAGTACTTAGAAAAAACTCCATCAGTAAATCACTGAAAATCAACATGTAAATAAACATAATCTCAGACAGACTATAATGTATGATGCATTATTATTTTTTTTACTTTATTACTTTATGTGAATGAGTTACCTTCATTTTCTAAGCTTCAGGCATGCTATTTGTAGCAATACAAGTTATTTCATAGGTTTGTTGTAAATATTAGCAGATTTAACACATTTGAAGAATTTTGCCATTTGTTTGAAATGTACAGTATATATTAGCTAGTATTATTAAAGCCTGGAAATATATCTTGTGCACATAGGCTGACCATTTTTAGGTCCCACAAAATTTAGCCTCTTCACTATCCTCCAAAAAAATAAAAAAATTAAGCATACTAAGCATGCTATTGCTTTATTGGAGACTTGTGGGACTGATATACAGAATGAATACGGAGATATATTTATATTATCAGCAATGCGTGTTCTTATAAGGTACTCAGAGGCTTTTTTATTTTGCCATTACAGTTTTATAGTAGCATCAGATGGGGAGCACAGTGGCAGCAGGACTATACTGAGACCATATTCTGGCATGTGTGGGACAAGGCCTGCTGTCTTCCTGCTCTGGAAGAAGTTCTACTAGAAGTCCCACTGATGACCAAGTTGATGGGTGCTGCTGCATTTTGGCTTGTACAGGAGTATATAAAAGTCAGGAAGAACATGTTAGGCTACCAAAAGGCAAGCTCATGGAGTAACTCACAAATTAAAGGAGTCAATATACCCAGAATATACCCGGAAGACTGCAAATGACTTAGATTTTTACCTAATATAAAATATTCTTCTATAATATTCTTTATATTCATATAGTACCTTTTATTGTCTTAAGTGGAACTTGTAACAGTATTTCTCCAAATTATCATCCATATAATTGTGGGCATTATTCATGGCAATGCAGTTTGATTAGGTGTAAAGGATGTTTTTCATTTAATCGCAGTTTTGTGCTTGACCTTATGGGAAAATCTACAGAAAGGCAAACCACATTTTCTTCCTTACGTACCTTATAATATCACCAGGGAGAGGAAAAGGAAATATTCACATGTGGTTAATGTAAAGAAAGAAGAACACAGCTGTGGGTGGAAGTATTCTATAGCAGAAGGGAGATGGAACTTGAGCTTAGGGGTATAAGGAGAAGATGGTTTAAGTGAAAGAGAAGATGACACATAGAAATGAAGAAGCAACATGAACAAAGGTAGAAGAAAAACTAGGAATAATTTGTGTAGGTGACAGCGAGAAAACGGACCTGTCAGATGGGAATCATCGAAGATAGATTTGAAGAAGAGAAGTGGACTCAGACTGAGGAGGGTGAAGGAATTGTCCTCTGAGCATTGTTCCAAGCTACCATCTTCTCACTTGCATGGATGCAGCAGGATCCTAACTTGTCTTCTGGACCACGATCTGCATGACTTACAATCAGCAAAGCGATATTCTTAAAAATACTGAATTAGCCATTCCACCTTCTTGCTACAGCCCTTCCTAGCTTCCTTTTGATATTGGAGAAAGTTAAAAACCTTTAACGTGGCCCAGGAGGCTCTTGTGATCTGGTTTTTGCAGACCTCTCTGCTTCATCTCACTCTTTTCACATTTTCCCCTCCAGCTCTTTCTTCAGTCACGTTGGCCTTGATTCTGTTCCCCAAGGATCCCTTCCACCCCTACTGAAAGCCTTTACTTGTGCTACAGGGCTCTTCCTCGTCACGTCTCTCTTTCATCTAATTGACCAATTTTTTGTATGCACTGCAGTTCACAGCTCACATAAGACTTCTGAGGGAAGTGCTCCCTGACACTCCCTAAATTCCCTATTTTGTGCTTACTAAACGCCTTGTACCTCTCCCCCTTAAGAATGAATCTCAATTAGTGCCTAGCTATTTATTTAATGACTACTTAATATTGTATCCTACTGGACTCTAAGCACCAAGAGAAAACAAAACACGTCTGATTTTCTCATGGTTGCTTCTCCAGCATTAGCACAGTGTGTAGCAAAGAATGGCCACTGAACTATTGTTAATAAGCTATCAATCTGTTAGATTAAGTAATAATTGAATGAATGAATTGGTCTATGTATAATAAGCTATTTTCTCTTCAAGTGTTGGCTCAAATTTGATATTTATTTTTTCGTTATTGTCAAGTTTGAGGAATATTAGTTGCCTGTTTCATTTAAGAGCTTTCTATGTCTCTCTTCAGCCAGTTCGTTTATTTTTAAAACTACTATTCATGATTTGGAAAACTAATTCTACGCCAATCCTTATATTTTATTCCTCTGAGTCTAGGTTGTTTTTAAAATGAAGAGAAAAAAGTAAACACTCCGATTTTGTTGTTCAGTTCACACTCCAGTTTTTCTCTTCCCTCCTTTATCCTGAATATTGTGAATGGTTAGAAACCAAACTTTTGCATTTATATTGCTCTTTTCATCAGCAGATTTCCAATAGCCTTAAAAACATATATTAATATTTATGATAGCATTCCAACCTACAAAAATATATTCACATTAAAGCTCCTGTAAGACACAGACACTGCAACAGTTTCACAATACGCAGCAACAATTTCAAATACATACTGGGGGTTTTGGGTAAACCCTCTAAATTGACCAATGGTGAATTTCTACAGGAATCATCCGTTATTCAAACCCCAACAACAACATCTCTTCCAAGTGTACATAAATTTAGAAAGCTGTTGTTTGGGGGCTGGGCTCAGTGGCTCAGCCTGGAATCCCAGCACTTTGGGAGGCCGAGGCCGGTGGATTGCCTGAGCCCGCGGGTTCGAGACCAGCCCGCGTAACCTGGCGCGACCTCGTCTCTGCAATAAAAAATAGGCGGGCATGGTAGCGCGTGTCTGTAGTTCCGGCTACTCAGAAGGCTGAGGTGGAAGGATTGCTGGAGCCCAGAAGGTCGACGCTGGACTCTAGTCTGGGCGAAGGAGTGAGACTCCAACTCAAAAACAAAAGAAAGCTATTGTTTGAAAACTCAAGGATTTGAAACACTCGCAAAGAGAAAAGGGCAGGATAGCATTGGCTCTGCTATTTCTAACTTCTTGAGAAATGTAATTGAATCTTTAGTCCTTTTTTATAATTTATGCATATAAAGCTATACTTTTTAAATTAAGAACAAGATTTTTGCTGTAAATGTAATTGAATCTTTAGTCCTTTTTTATAATTTATGCATGTAAAGCTATACTTTTTAAGTTAAGAACAAGATTTTTGCTGTATCCCGCACATTTTGATATGCCATATATTAGTATTTTTACTTCAAAATATTTTGTAATTTTCACTGAAGTTTTCTTTTCTTTGGTCCATTGGTTATTTAGAAACATGTTGCTTGGTTTCCAAATATTTGATCATTTTTTAGTTGCCACTTTTATTGGTCTCAGCTTTAATTCCTCTGTAATAGGAGAACATTTGTATGATTTCAATCGTTTGCAATTTGTTAAGACTAGCTGCACAGTCCATATGCAAACATTTTAATTTTTGTGGATAGTCAATGTGCAAAATATGCATATTTTTCAAATGTATGTAGTGTTACATGTCAATTAGATCAAATTTATTAATTGTGTAATTAAAATATTTTGTATCCTTTCTGATTTGTCATAGTCTGTTCTATCAATTACTGAGCATTTTATCAATGCTTACTAAAATCTTGAACTACATTTGTAGCTTTCTCAAAGTCTCCTATTAATTTTGCCAGTTTCTATATAATACATTTTGGTTTTTTTGCTATTAGATCATACACGTTAAGGATTAGTATACATTCTCAGAATGTTGGCACTTTTATTGTCATGAAATGTCTCTATCACCTTTTTTAGCTTCTCTTTTTATTGGTTATAATATAGCCATATTAGGGATTTTTTTGTAAGAGGATAGTTTTATTTATTTTTTTCTATTTTTTACTTGTTTCCTTATATTTAAATGTATCTCTTCTAAGTAGCATATAGTTTTTTAAAAATCCATTCTTACGGTTTTTGTCTTTTAATTTTAATATTTGATCTATTTACATTTAATGTATTTGTTGATACATTTGACTTTTCTTTTCATCCCATCTGATATTCATTCCTGGTTTCTTCTTTCTAGTTATCCGTGAATCGATTTAGTATTTATTTTATTTATCGGTTTTCTTTTTTCCATTGGCTTGTTAATTACATATTCTTTCATTATTCACTTAGTGGTTGCACTGGAAATTATCATATGCATCCTTAGCTTTTGTTAGAGTCTTCTGTAATTTAGTACTTGTAACACTTCCTGACCGAGCAAGGCAACTAAAACACTTGAATTCCATTCAATCCCTTTCTTCTTTTTATGCTATTCTTGATATGCATTTCAATTCTATACGTTTTTAAGCCTGACGTGTCATTTCATTATATTATCCTCTACTCCTCTCTTCTCTTTCCAGTCTCTGGTAATTATCATTCTTCCCTCTGTCTCCATGAGATCCGTGTTTTTATTTCCCACAAATAAATGAGAACGTGCAATATTTGTTGACCTTGAGTCTCATCCATGTTGCTGCAAATGACAGGATTTCATTCTTTTTTTTAAAAAAAATGACTGAATAATATTCCATTGTGTATGTCACCTTTAATCCATTCATATATTGATAGACACTTGGGATGGTTCTGTATGTTGGCTATTGTGAATAGTACTGCAATAAACACGGAAATACAGATATTGCTTTGATTTCCTTTGGATTTATGCCCAGCACTGAGATTGTTAGATCATAGTAGCTCTATTTTAAGTTTTTTGAGGAACCACCACACTATTTTCCACAATGATTGTACTACTTTACATTCCCACTATCGTTGTATAAAAGTTCTTCTTTCTCACATTTCTTGCCAGCACTTGTTATTTTTGTCTTTTTGATAATAGTCATCCTAACTGGAGTAATATGGTATCTCCTTGTGGTTGTAGTTTTGGTTTGCACTTCTCTGATGATTAGTGATGTTGAGCATTTTTAAATATACCTGTTGGCTATTTATATGTCTTATTTTGAGAAATGTCTATTCAAGTCTTTTGCCCATTTTTAAATCGGATTATTTGTTTTCTGTTAGTGAGTTGTTTAAATTGCTTATACACTCTGATTTTTTTTTTTCCCGAATTGGAGTCTCACTCTGTCACCCAGACTGGAGTGCAGTGGCACCCCTCCCGGTCACCGCAGCCTCCACCTGCTGGGCTCCGGCGATCCTTCCGCCTCAGCCTTCCAAGTAGCCGGAACTACAGGCGCGCGCTACCACGCCTGGCTAATTTTTGGATTTATTGTAGAGATGAGGTTTCGCCAAATTGCCCAGGCAGGTCTCGAACCCGCGGGCTCAGGCAATCCACTCACCTCAGCCTCCCAAAGCGCGGGATTACAGGCTGAGCCACTGAGCCCGGCTTACACTCTATAATCCTTTGTCTAATGGATAGTGTGCAAATATTTTTTTTCATTCTATAGGTTTACTCTTGATTATGTTAATTGTTTCCTTTTTTTGTGTAGAAGTTTTTTCATTCAACATAATCTCTTTTGTCTGTGTTTGCTTTTGTTGCCTGTGCTTGAGATCTTTCACACAAAAATCTTTGCACAGACCAATGTACTGTAGCATTTTGTCATTGTTTTCTTTTGATAATTGTATAGTTTCAGGTCCTATATTTAACTATTTAATCCATTTTGAGTTGGTTTTTGTATATGGTGAAAAATGGGTATCTAGTTTTATTCTTCTACATATGGACAGTTTTCTCATCACTATTTATGAAAGAGACTATCTTTTCTCCAATGTATATTCTTGATGCCTTTATTGAAAATGAGTTGGCTGTAAGTGTGTGGATTTATTTCTAGGTTCTCTATTTTATCTCATTGGTCTATGTGTCAGTATGTATGTCAGTACCAGGCTGTTTTGATTACTTTAGCTTTCTAGTATATTTTGAATTCAGGTGGTGTGATAACTTCAGTTTTGTTCTTATTACTCAGAATTGCTTTAGTTATTTAACATCTTTTGTGGTTCTATACACATTTTAGGATTGTTTTCTTCTATTTCTGTGTAAATGTCACTGGTATTTTGATAAAGATTGCATTGAATATGTGGATCACTTTGTGTAGTACAGACATTTTTACAATATTAACTTTTTCCATCTGTGAGCATGTGATTTCTTCCCATTTTTTTGTCTGCTTCAGTTTCTTTAATCAATGTTTTATAGTTTTCCTTGCAGAGGTCTTCTTCAGTTAAATTTATTCATTAATATTTCATTTTATTTTTGTAGCTATGTAGATGAAATTGTTTTCTTGATTTCTTTTTCAGATTGCATTGAAATGCTACTGATTTTTTATATGTTCATTTTTATATCCTACAATTTTGCTAAATTTTTCCATCAGTTCTAAGAGTGTTTTGATAGAGAATTTTGAAATATATAATCATGTAGGCTGGGCTCTGTGGCTCAGCCTGTAATCCCAGCACTTTGGGAGGCCGAAGCAAGAAGATTGCCTGAGCCCACGGGTTCAACACCAGCCTGGGCAACTTGGCGAGATCTCTTCTCTAAAATAAATAAATAATTAGCTGGGTGTGGTAGTGCACACCTGTGGTTCCAGCTTTATGGAAGGCTGAGGCGGAAGGATTGCTGGAGTCTGACAGGTGGATGCTGGGGTGGCAGGCAGAGGGCCACTGTACTTCAGTCTGGGTGACAGAGTGAGACTCCAACTCAAAAAAAAAAAAAAAAATCATCTCGTTTGCAAGCAATAATAATTTGACTTTGTTTCTAAGCTGCATGCACTTTATTTCTTTCTCTTGCTTAATTATTCTTGTTAGGACTTTCAGAACTACATTGAGTAAAGTGATGAAAGTCGGCATCCTTGTCTCATTTCAGATCTTAGTAGAGATATTTTCAGATTTTCTCCATTCAGTATGATATTGACTGTGGGCTTGTCATATATAGGCTTTATCATGTTGTGATATGTTTCTTCTATAACAATTTATTGAGGGTTTTTTAATCATAAAGGGATGTTGAGTTTTATTGAATCCTTTTTCAGCTTCTATTGAAATAATCATATGGTTTTGTCCTTGATTCTGTTTGTGATTTATCATGTGTATTGATTTGTGGATGTTGAGTCATCCTTGCAATTACACCATTTTTAAGTGTAAACTTTCAGTGATGCTACATATACTAATATTGTTGTGAAACAAATCCCCCCAATTTTTTCACCTTGTAACTCTGAAACTCTATACCTATTAAACAAAAATTACCTCCCTCCCTTCCCCAGACTCCTAGTAACCACCATTCTGCCTTGTGTTTCTATAAATTTGACTACCTTAAATACCTCAAATAAATGGAATCATACAATATTATTTTGTGACTGACTTATTTTACTTAGAATAATGTCCTCAAGATTCACTCCTGTTGTAAATCATTTCCTTTCTTATAACTGAGTAGTATTTTATGATACGGATATACAGTTTTGACATTCACCTAGTGAAGAACATTTTGGTTGTTTCTAGGTTTTGACAATTACAAATAAAACTGATAGGAAAATTTATGTACAGGTTTTTGTGTGGACATATGTTTTTATTTCTCTGGAATACATACTCAGCAGTGCAATTACTAGGTCAGATTCTAAGTATATGTCAGTTTTGAAGAAACTGCTAAAGTGTTTTCTTGAGTAGTTTGTCATTTTACATTCCCATTTGCAATGTGTGAGAGATCCAGTGTCTCCACATACTCACCAAAATTCGGTATTGCCACTGTTTTTCAGTTTCAGATGTTCTAATAGATGCACAGTGATAATTCATTCTGGTCTTAATTTGCATTTCCCTAATGTCTAGTGTTGTTGAATATCCTTTCATGTGCTTATTTGCCATCTGTATATCTTCTTTGATGAAATACCTCATCATGTCTTTTGTCTATTTTTTATTTGTTTGCTTTAACTGTCAAGTTTTTTTAGAGTTCTTTATATACTCTAGATAGAATTATTTGTGAGATATTTGGCTTTGCAAATATTTCTCCTTTTCCGTAGGTTTATTTTCATACTCTTAACAAGGTCTTTTCAAAATGTTTATTTTTGATGAAATCCAATGAATTGATTTTTCTTCTTTATACATTTTGCTTTTGATATCATGTCTAAAAACTCCCCACTAAAGGTCATAACTTTTTTTTTTGTTATATTCTGAAAGTTTTATCGTTTGACAATTTCTATTTAAATCTATGATCCATTTTGAGTTCATTTTTGTTTTAAGGTTGTCATTTGGATTGAGGTTTATGCTTTTGCCAATGGAGATCCATTATTTTTTTTAGATACTTTTTCAGTCACACCCTCTTTCCTCTTTCTCCTCTACTTATGGTACTCTTGTAGCATACACATTTAATATTTTGTTATAATTCTATAGGTTTCCAGATATCTGATCATTTGGAGTTTTAGTTTTGTTTTGTTTGTTAAATTTATTTCTCTCTGTCATTTAGATTGGGTTATCTTTACAATTATTGATTCTTTCCTTTGTCTTCTTCATTCTTGTATTGAGTCATCAAGTGAGAAAAAAAAAATTGGTTATTTGTCCTCTTTATATCCCCTATTGTTTTGCAAAGGTTTTCTATATTTTTGCCATGACATTCTAATTTTTGTATTTCTTTGAAGTATGTTTATAAATTACTTATTAAAGCATTTTTATAATGGTTGCTTTAAAATCCCTGTCAGACAATTTCAGCATCTGTGTCATCTTGGTGTTGGTGTTGTTGATTATCTTTTCTCATTCAAGTTGAGATTTTTCTGATTCTTGTTATGATATCGAAGTGATTTTTTTATTGTATCTGTACATTTTGGGCATTTTGTTATGAGACCAATTATCTTAGCTAAATCTTCTGTCTTAGTTGGCCTCCTCTACCACTGGGCTAGTTGGGAGAAGAAGGTGCCACATCATTACTGCCAGGTGGCAGTGGAATCCACGTTTCCTTCTCAATCTCTGACGCCCCAATGGGGGAGAGAGTTCTCATTATTGTTAGGCAATGTTGGAAGTTCTGGCTCTCTGTTAGACCTTCACTGATACTGTGGTGCTGGCTGGGCAGGGCAGAAGTGCTCTGTTACTGCTTTCCATTGGCTTCCACTGACACTTCTGGGTTGGGGGGCTGGGGAGGTTAGCCTCATCATACCTTGGTCATTGTGAAATTCCTGGTTCTCCACTAGGCCTCCTCTGACACTAGCCCCCTTGGCAGGGCACTTCATTTTTGATGGGAGTGGGTGGAATTGCAAAATCATTCTCTACCCCACTGTGATCTCTGCTGAAGGACATCTTGGTTGTTTCTAAGGTTTGACTGTTATAAATAAGACTAATATGAATAGTTGTGTACAGGTTTTTGTGTTGACATAGGTTTTTATTTCTCTGAGATAAATGCTTAGCAGTGCAATTGCTAGGTCAAATGCTAAGTATACGTTTGGTTTTGACGAGCTAGAAAAGGGCTTGTTACCAGTTGGTGAGAATAAAAGTTCTTGCTTGCTGCTTGTCCTTTGCAAACACCAGTCTAATAAGGTTTGAAAGAGCACCTAGTTATAGCTGTGTGAGGGTAAAGGTTTAGGCTTACTAATCAGTCTGAGTTTGTGGGGACAGATTTAGATTCAGGTTTTTCTGTGGTATTTGGTTTGAGTGGAGTGGTAATTGTTTGTAAGTTTTCCGTTTTGCTAGTCTGTCCCTGTCCATTAACTAGAAGGGACAGGCTTTTCCTATACCTTTTTGTGTTCTAGGCTATTTCTATAGGTTGTTCATTTTATTTATCTCTCTAAACTAGTTATCAGTTTAGCTCTTGAATGTTTAGAACATAAATTGCTAATCTTAAAAATAAAAAGCTTGATACCAGTGTCATTATGGAAAACTAGAACAAACATATTTTCAAAGATGTTAACTATCTTAGCTCTCTGAAAGCCAAAATTTTACTAGGATCAAATGCTGCTATTTTATGTTCATAATGAATACAATCTTTTTCCTTTAAATCCATGAATCATTCGGATGCTTTCCAGTCAAGTATCTGTTTGCTTAACTTTTTCTATTATTTAAGCATATAATATTATATAAAATACTAAAGAAGCTTTATTGATATATATCAGAAATAATGAGGGAAATAAGGCAATCTAACAATAAACTCCTTCTTGGATTCAGTATTTAAAGCCAAATAAAATTTTTTTAATTTAATATTTACAACAGAACTCCAGTATCCTATGAGTGATAATGGAGAACATATGAGGGTAGAAATATATGACATGTCACCACCCTGCACCATTTTCGTGAGAATCTTTTAAGCCAAATATTCTTAAATGTGAATGGCATGCTTTTTAGATATTTGTTTGTTCTTGACTTTCAAGTAGCAAAGTTTCTGGAATAAGATAGTTAATCTAGGATTTTAAAAATATTAGTCGTCCAGGATTTGTTTAAATAAGAAATTCATAATAACTTCAGATATGATTCTGAAGATTATTCTCTGAAGTAGGAAAAACAGGCAATTGATGTCAGATTCAGTCATTTAGTGCCCTCCCCTTTCTCCTAAGATTCTTCTAGAGTTACCTCCATTTACAGTCATAATTAGCTAAAAAGTATATTACCTTATGTTGTTAAATCTTTACAGATTAGTAATTAGGAATGTGGCCTTTGGAATCAGACAAAACTTGTTTTGGTTCTGAGCTCTGCCACTTACTAGATGCTTGATATCAACAACTTCTTTAGTCTTTCAAAATCCATTTCTTTATCTTAAAAAAGGCTTAACATAGTTGATTAGATATTATAATAATTAAATTAAAGCACGTAAGTGTAAAGAATATTCAAGTGTTAGGCTTGTTTTATTCCTAGTTAAATGTGTCGCATGAGGCATACTTTTTATAAAAGCAAACGTAACTAGTTGAAATGTGAAGTTAATTGAGTTTTAACAAATGTAAACACCATTATGGTCATCACAATAATCAGTATATGTGACAAGTCTGTCAGTCCCCAGATTCTCTCATTTCCCTTTGCAGTTAATAGCCACTTTCTCTCCGCAACCACTAGCCCAAGGCAGCCACAGATCTGCTTTCTTTCTTAGAGTTTTTATTTTTCTTCCTAAAATTTAATGTAAATGATCTATCATTTGTAACTGTATATGTCTGGCTTATTTCACTCAGTTACCGATTTTAACATTCATTCATGTCATTGCATATATCAGTGGCTTGCTTTACTTTCTCTTTTATTTTTTCTCTCCATAGTATCCCATTATGCAGATGTATTATAATTTGTTTTATTTATTTATCTGTTAAGGGACATGGGTGGTTTTCACTATTAGGAGTAAAGCTACTATGAACAAATCCTTTAACTATTGCATATTTTTCTTCACTGACATTTACATAAATTTTATATTTGTGTGAAACACTTAATAGAAACATGAGAGGCGATAGATATACATGTTATAGTTACAGTTCTCTTACTTTCCTTATTTTAATATGTTTTCTGTTTCTAAAGATGGGATGATGTTATCCTTTAGGTATCTGGAATGTGACAGTGTGTAGTTTATAGTTACTGTGCTCTCAGTTTACCAGCACACATGGGAGCGACCAAGTATTTTTTAATTATTGTTTCCATTCCTTTCTCACAGTTTCTCTTTCTCCTCTTTGGGCTGGTTGGTAATGTCATGCCTGACGAAGTGTAGGAATGTGAAGTACATTCACTACTTCTTTGAAGACCAGATTTTAATATTTTTCACTGCAAGATTTTCTCCTCTTCCTCTGGTCTATATTCAGATTTAGTTCCTTTTACAAGCTCTTGCTCACTGATCCCCTGGCGTTTCCTTTGCCATTAATCTCAGCTCTGAAGCTACTGGGAGAAGAGCCAAGAACCAGCTATAAGAGAGTAGAGCCACACATTGCAAACCTTCTCTGCTTTTACCTTTACCCCTTGAAATATGTGTGATCAGCCTATAGTCCACATAAGGAATGACTTAATTCTAAAAATCATGTTCAATTTTTTTTCTCTCTCCAGGTTGTGAAATTCCAACCTTTTCTCAAATTTGGACTTTCCCTTCATTTAGTTCCTTTGAGATTTTACGATCATTTGAAATTTTTTTTTAATGTTCTGGCTATCATAAATATCACCCTGAAATGTATTCTTACTCGGTAATCTAAACCTCAAATACAATGGTTTTCTTGGAAACTACCCAAACTTTCAATAATATAAACCCTGAGACTCAAAGAAAAGTAGATATAACAGCATCAAACCTACAGCTCTGCTTGTTGTGAAAGAGTAAGAGCATTGAAAGAAGTGTATCCCAGCAAGGTAGCAATTACTGAGCTCAACAGCCTATTGTTAGGATATTAAATTAAGGCCAAATAAGATACCTCACCAAACTGCCTCTTAAAAAGAGTGACTCATAGACTAATTGATGTGAGAATCAAATAAATATTATGGAACTCCTTTAGGGGGAAGGAATTCTTTTCAATTTAAGTCCCATTTTAATGGAATTCATCGAACCTCTTCAAAATTTTCCATAAATTGTCCAATAAAATGCATGAAGTCTTGAAAGAGTTTAAATCATCGTTTAAAAAGGGATGGTGAAACTATTTTCCCTTTCCCTCCCACCACATGAGAGGAGGAATGTAGAGCCGTAAATTTCCCTGTAATTTTAACTATGAGGACCTGGAACTGGAGGAGAATGTCTAGTTAAAGAGTTTAAGATGGCATAAAGCTGCCCAAAACACACAAGCAGTTGAGTTTTCAAGAGTTCTCACCAGGGTGCAGTTGAGTGAAGGAGCTTTACTGTAACACGTTAAACATGTCAGTCCCAGAGTACAGGTTTGTTCAGGCAGCTTGTAATTTTGTTTTCCTTATGTCAGTGTATTGGTTTAGTAGTTTCTTTTTTTTTTCTTCTGATTTACTCTCTAGGTTTTATTTTACTTATAGGTTTTACTTACAAGTTACTTATTACTATATGTACGCTATTTAGAAGGGTTTCTGTTTAAATATTAGGCAATGCTGATTACTTTTACATAATAACTGGATCCTTTCCAATATGTTAGAGGAGGGTTAGTGCAGGGCTTGTAATGAGGTGACATGAGCAGATTATTTGGCATCACAGAGTGGGATTTGGTTTTGAATTCCTTCTTTACTGCTTACTAGATTTTTTAAAAAATTAAATTGTTGCCGGGCTCGGTGGCTCAGCCTGTAATCCCGCGCCTTTGGGAGGCTGAGGTGAGTGGATTGCCTGAGCCCACGGGCTCGAGACCCGCCTGGGCAAGTGAGACCTCATCTCTACAATAAATCAAAAAATCAGCCGGGCGTGGTAGCACGCGCCTGTAGTTCCAGCTACTTGGAAGGCTGAGGCAGAAGGATTGCCGGAGCCCAGCAGGTCGAGGCTGCGGTGGCCGGGAGCAGCCACTGCACTCCAGTCTGGGTGACAGAGTGAGACTCCAACTCAAAAAAAAAAAAAAAAAAAAATTAAATTGTTAATATTTTTATTTTCTGGTTTTTCATCTTGAGTAAGAGCTAAAAATACTTTATATAAAGGAATGTTGTGTGATTAAAATAAGTAACTTATGCAAAGTGAATATACAGTAGGTGCTCAAAAAGCTTACAAGTGGGCATAGTGGTGTATATCTGCAGACCGAGTTACTTGAGAGTCTGAGACAGGAAGATCGCCTGAACCCAAGAGTTCAAAAGCATCCTGGGCAACATAGCAAAACCGCATCTCAAAAAAAGAAAAAGTTTGTTTCTACCACCTTCTGCCACTGAATGTATGTGTGTGTGTATATATATATATATTTAGAGGATTGTTTTCTAGCCTTCTCCTCCTTGAAAATTATACAAACTTCAATTAAAACTACAATTCATATGAAGAGATAAGACAATAAGAAAGAAAATTAGGACAATAAAAAAAGAGACAATAGAAAGAGATCCACTTGGCCTCCAAATAATAGAACAATCAAACATAACACTTAAACTAACTATCCTTAATGTATTCAAGGAGATGAAAGACCAATCTGGGAATTCTGAGAGAGGTCTAGTAACTCTAAAAATTTCAAAAGAAGTTATAAAATTGGAAAATATAATATCTGAAATTAAGAACCTAATGTATGGGATTAAAAGCAGATTAGATATAACCAAAAAAAAAAAAAAAAAAAAAAAAAAGAAAGAAACTGGAAGATAAACAAGAGTAGAATATCTAGAATGAAACCCACAGAAGCCAAAAAATGTGGAAAATGGAAGAGAGAGACTGAGACATACAGTAAGTAGTTAGTCTCACGTGCATTTATGGAATCCTAGAAAAAGCAATATTTAAAGAAATAATGCCTGAGAATTTTCTAAAACTAATTAAAGACATCAGTCCTTAGTTTCAAGCGCTATACATTCCTTGGCATTATCTGGTTTCCTGAATGGCCATCAAGGGGTCAGATGATACAAATCACTAGTGAAGGAGTATTATCTCTGTTCTTTCTTCCCTGGAATATTCATTTCTAACTGTGGTTCCTTCCTGCAACCCTTATGAAATTATGTATACCAGAAAGTAAACTCAGTTACTGAGCAGCTTACTATATTTCTTAGTTGCTCAATGTAATAGACAATATGGCAACACTATGTCAGTACATTACTTGCATATTTTCTTGCCTCATTTTTTTCCCCACACCCTGGGTTTGCGCTTCTCAAATAAAGTAAGTCCATTTTAATGTATGCCACAGTGTGTGCTTTCTTGAGGATCCAGGCAGAAGAACACTGTGAACCACACGCAATATAAATGAAAAGAAAGCTACATCTAAGTGTATCATAATTTACCTTCTGGAAACCAGAGAAAAGATCTTTTTTTTTTTTTTAAAAAAAAAAAGACTACTACTTTCAAAAGACCTTTCTTCAGAACATACTCCTCAATAGCCACCCAGCCCGGCTGTGTATTTCACTTGAAATGCTGATTCTAAAATTGAATTGGAAACATATAGAACTAAGATTAACTGACACATTTATAAAGAGCAAGACGGAAGGACTTTCTCTAAAAAAAATATTCACAAAAGAAAGAAAAGGATCTTTAGGTATCTTTTTTGTAGAATGATTTGAGTTCCATTGGGTATATTCCTAGGAGGGGGATTGCTGGGTCATATGAATGGTCAAGTTTGTCAATTTCTTTGTTTAAAAGCAATTTTAAATGTTATTGATTTTTTTCTATTTTTTTTCTATATTGTTATCTGTTATTTTCTTTCTTCTGCTAAGTATGAACTTACTTTTTAATGGTTCCTTGTGGTGTAACATTAGGCTGTTTCATTGTAATCCCACTTGATGTCTAAACAGAAGTTGGTGGAAATAAGTGAATATTTTTAAAAAATTAGTACACGATTTCAGAAATTAGGCTAATGTGGTATTTATTCAAGTATAGATAAATGGATCAGTAAACTAAACTAGAAACTCAGAAATAATTGAAACACACATGGATACTTAATTTATAACACATTTGCCAGTGCAAAGCAGTACAGAAATTTTCTTTCTGTGAATGGTGCTGAGTAAATTGAGCATCAATAAAGATAAATGTGATCTCTATCATACACCATGCACAAACATTAATTCTAGAGAGATGATAGTAAATATAAATGTAATAAATCTATTATTTTAGAAGATAATAGGAGACAGTGCTTATTCTCTACAGTAGAGAAATAGCCATGAAGAAAAGATTTAATAATTTAACCATATTGAAATTAATTTTTTATCAAAACGTACAGGAAAAAAGCAAGTGCAAAGTGGAGAAAAGATATTTGTCACAAGTATACCTGATAAGGGACTTTTGTATTCTGAGTATATTGGTAAGCAAAATGTGAACAACCATAAAAACATTGAAAAGATTTGCACATTTTTCCAAAGATGTACAAATGACCAATTAGCCTAAAATATGGCCAATATGCCTAAAAAACCTTATTGGTCTTAAGGAAAATGTGAATTAATACCACATGATGTACCATTGCATACCTATCAGACTAGGTAACAATATCAACAATATCAAATGCTTGCAAGAATGTAGTGAGTGAGAGTATAACAGTACAGCAGCTTGGAAAACTGCTGTTTGGTATTATCTGCTAAGAGTAGATAATACTTATACCCTATGACCCATCAATTCCATTGTTAGATTAACATACAACAGAGACACCAAGAGTTGTACACAAAAGTGTTTATTGTAACATTAATTTTAAAATCCCCAAACCGTAAATAACTCAAATATCAGTCAACAATAGACTGGATCAGAAATCTATGGTTTTGCCGGGCTCTGTGGCTCAGCCTGTAATCCCGCGCCTTGGGAGGCTGAGGTGAGTGGATTGCCTGAGCCCGCGGGTTTGAGACCTGCCTGGGCAACTTGGCAAGACCTCATCTCTACAATAATTCAAAAACTAGCCGAGTGTGGTAGCACACACCTGTATTTCCGGCTACTTGGAAGGCTGAGGTGGGAGGATCGCTGGAGCCCAGCAGGTCGAGACTGCGGTGGCCGGGAGTGGCCACTGCACTCCAGTCTGGGTGACAAAGTGAGTCTCCAACTCCAAAAAAAAAAAAAAAGAAATCTATGGTTTTATTCCTTTTATGGAATATTAATAAAAAATGTTATACAGCAATAAAAATAAGCTACGGCTACTTACTGTAGGATACATATATTTCATAAACAATGTTGAAAGAAAAATGTCAATTACGAAGGAGCATATACCATATGACTCCTATGACACTCAAAAACAGGCAAAGCTAAATTATAATGTTGGAATTCAGGATAGTGATTACTTTTGAGAAGGAAGACAGAATAATGATTAGAGGTAGGGAGTATGTGGGAAGGTTTCTGTGGTGCCTGCAATTTCCTGTTTTTTTGACTAGGGTGGTGGTTACACTGATGTTTGCTTTATGAAAATTCATTGAATGATACCTTTATTTTTGTGGTGTTTTCTGTGTATATGTTGTAACTTACAAAAATTTTTAGAATGCTACATTGAAAATAGTTTTAAGTGTCTTTTAAAATACACTAAGGGACAATTTTTGTTTCCTTCTAGTTTCCATGTTTTATTTCCTTTTGCTTGTATTTTAATATATAATGTAGTAAAGTTACTAACTCAAGGTTGCAGGAAAACCTACAATTCAAAAGCCTACTAAGCATTCTGGGACGAGCTGAGGGGAAGGCCTTGGACCACAGGAATTAAGAATTCAGACACTGAGACTGGAAACTTTCTGTCCTTAGCCCATTTAAGGGTCCTGTGTCCAGGTGGGCTGTGGTGGATAGTAAAAGTAGCACCAAGCAGGCATCTTTGTTAATACTACTGATCCAAGACTTATATAGATTATTTTAAATATTCACAATATTTCTTCAGGGTAGTGCTATCACCATTTGATGAGTGAAGAAAGTGAAGATTAGAAAAGTTAAGTGATTGTCTCAGAAACTTCAATAATACAAGGTGGGAACTGAGCAGGCTATGGAAAAGTCAAAGTGCAAATATATACTTAAATGATCCAGAAAGCAATAGCAATATAGTCTTCAGTTCATTAATTATGCCCTGTTGCCTAGATATGCAATATTTTAAAAACAAAATATGTGTTTAAACCTCTGGAAGTTAAATTTAGGTCTCTCTCTCTCTCTCTCTCTCTCTCTCTCTCTGTGTGTGTGTGTGTGTGTGTGTGTGTGTGTGTGTGTGTGTGTGTTTAGAGTCTGTTTTATTTAAAATATCTGTCAGAGGCCCCACTACCGAGCAGGAGCCAAACAGCAAAGAGCTGTGGGTCCGAACAGGGCAGGGATGTCCAGGTTTCAGAAGGTGAAAGGAAGTCAGTTGAGCTGCCAGAATAGCGTTAGAGCCGGGCTGAACAGAAGAGACCCGGCCTCAGGAAGCCCAGCCCCAACCATGGCTGCAGGTAGAACCTTGCCACCTCCTCATTGGGGTTGCCTTGGGCAGGGTCAAACCACATCTGGATGCATTGGCCACTCCCTCGGCTGTAGTTGCTGACTTTGTAGGAGGGGCTGCAGATGTCATTGCACAGGGCCTCAGGTGTGGAAAAGTAGAAGTGGAAAGGGTGGCAGGCAGCTCCCACTGGGAACTCGTTATTTCCTGAGGTTCAGTTCCAGCCCTTGTGCCAGTTGCTCTTACAGATGTAGGAGGTGCGACAGTCCTCCCACCAGCGCTGACGGTCCTCCTTGCACAGGGGCACATTCAGGATCCGCTCTTCGCGCCAGCTCTGGTCCACCTGCTGGATCCATGGTCCCAAGTCGGAGGAGCACTCGTAGAGGCAGCTGTCCTGGATAAAGTGCCGTTTGCATGCAGGTGCCATCTCTCCACAGTGGTCCCAGTTGAATCTGTATAAGTAGGAAATGTCCTTGTGGGCTTCCAGGCTGGTGTTGGTGGAGTAGCAGGCATTCTTTCTCTAGGGACTGCACTGCTCATGCAGCTTGTCCTCCGGGCTTGGCTTTTCCTTGTGGCGCGTGGCGTCCGTGCAGACGTTGAGAAGTTCAGTCCGGGTCCCCGGAGTCCTGGATGGGGTTCCCCCCACGGCAGCCGCCTACACTGGAAGGAGCAGCAGCTGTATTGCCATCTGCTGTGTCATGTCTGTCACCGAAGGAAGAGCTGTGGTCAGTGACCAAATTTAGGTCTCTTAAAAAAAACAAAAAGGAGAAACCTTCCATGCCTCTATAATCTCAAGCATTCTTTTGCTTTCTTGTTTTCTTTTTTTCCCCATCAATTTAAACACAGCTTTAAATACAATGCACAAGCCAATAGGAAAAATAGTGGTTAAAAAGTAAACCAAGAGCACAGTCTAGGAATTCACATAAACATTGCATGTATAAATGGTTGACAAATATACACATGAAAACATTCAAATAATCCCAAAATATGAATAAAAAAAATATTTTGTCTACCAGTTTACTAAAGGTGAAAAAAGAATTGATAAAATTACTTTTCGTGAAGTTTGGGGCAATGGCATTGTCATGTACTCTGTTGATGGGAATTTAAATTGTTCAAATGTGTCACATGTATCTTTAATATTCATACACTTGGAATTAGTAATTTCACTCCTAGAAGAGATAATTGCATTAGAAAATGAAGATTCATTCATTCATTCAACAGATATTTCAGGGCAACAGAAGATATGGAATGTGCTGCTCCTCCAGATCACGAGGAAAGGCTTCTCTGGTAAGGAGAAGAAAGTAGAGAAGCAGGGAAAGATGATTCAAGCTGAGGGAACAGCAGGTGCAACAGTGAGAGCATGTTGGTGGATCTAAGGACCAGCAAGGAGACAGAATGGAGCAGAGTGAGGGAAGGATAAACTATGGAGGCTGAGGCAGATCGGGTGGTGGTGGGAGTGCTGCTCTGAGACCATGCAGGGCTTTATTAGCCATTGTAAAGCCAATGAGGTTTTACTGTCTTGAGACAGGCAGAATTGGAGGACTTTCAGTGGAAAGGTGATGCGCTATGACTTGAATTTGTAGAGACTTTCTGGCTGCTGGGTGGAGAACAGGCTGCAAATGAGCAAAGTGTAAGTAAGCAGGAAGACTACTTGGGAAAAAAAGTGACGATGATCCAAATGAGATATGATAGGGGAGGGGACAGAGAAGGTGGTTGAAAGTGATTGAATTCTAGATATGTTCTGAAGGTGGAACCATCAGAATTTCCTGATGAAGAAGATCTGACTTCTAAGAGAAAGAAAAATGTCAAGGATGACTCTGATATCTGTGGCTAAGAAGAAGGATGATATTTATTGAGATGGGAAGCTGGGAAATGTTAGGTCAGAGAAAAGTTGGGAAAGGTTAGGTCAGAGAAAACCACTGCTTCCTACTTGTCAAGTTTGGAATGTCTATTAGAAATCTAAGAAGAGATATCAAGTAAGCAGTTGGATTACAAATCTGGAGTTTAGAGGGCAGCTAGGCTGGAGATATACATTTGGGAGTGTATGGATAGCCTTTAGTCCTGAGACCAGATGAGGCCACCTAAGGAATAAATATAGATAAGAAAGAATAAAGACCTGGCAACGAAACTCTGGAATACTGTACAATTTGAAGATCAAGAAGATAAGGAGAAATAAGCAAAAAGATCTGAAGAGCAGTAGCTGAGAAAATAGGAGAAAACCTGAGAGAGCGATGTTCTGGAAGGCAAGTGAAGAATTTCAGGAATAAAGGAATGATCAACACGTCAAGTGCTGCTCACAGGTCAAGGAAGATGAAGACAGAGGTGAGTCCAAGGGATTAACAACGTGGAGGTCATGGTGACCTTGACAAGAACTGTGTGTTAAAAAATATGGATGATAACTGATTGAAGTGGGTTTGAGAGAAGCAGGAGGAGAGAAAGGAAAAATGGCAAGTATAAATACTCTTGCATTTTAGGTGTCTAGAAAAAAATTGTCCTTTGACTTCCTAAACATTCAGAATACAGTTATAATAAATAAATGCTTTAACATCCTTAACTATTAAATATATCATATGTCATTTCTTGGTTGGTTTCATTTGATAAGTTTTTTTTTCCTTTCTTCATTATGGGTAGTATTCTCCTGCTTTGTTGCATGTCTGTTAATTTTTGATTGGATATCTGACATTATACATTTTTTTTTCATTTTGTTAACTAAATATTTCTGTATTCCTGTAAATATTCTTGAACTTTGTTCTGGGACACTAATAACTTAGTGATTATCTGATACTTTTGAAACTTGCTTTTAAGCTTTGCTAGGCAGGACAAAAAAGTATCCTTTAATCTAGTTTTGCCTAACTATGAAGGCAAAACTCTTCTGAATATCCCACCCAGTGGTACTCTAATTGTTCCCTGGATTATGAGGTTTTTCCTACTCTGGTGAAAATGCAACTGGAAGACAAGCAATTCCTGTCCCTGTGTAAGTTTCAAATAATTGTTTTTCCTTTCCCAGGCCACGGATAATTTCCTTGCATGCATGTGCTGATTAAGACCCAGTAGGAATCGTCTCCAGATATTTGGAGCTATCTATCTGTGTAGCTTTTTTTTCTTCAGTATTCTGCCTGGTAAATTTTGGTGCCTTGGTCTCTCTGAACTCCCAACTATGTCATCTCAAGTCAGGGAGACTGATTAGGTCTCCCCTCCTTGCACTGCCACCTGGAAATTCTTTCAAGGCAGTATGTTAGGATAATCAGAGGGCTGACTCTTACATCTCCCCTCTCTTGAGGATGATTGTTCTATGCTGTCTGAGATCCAGTTTCTGAAAACCATTTAAAAACTATCTTTTGTTGTTTGCTATTTGTTATTTAGAGATGGTACATGAATCTGGATCCTGTTATCCCATTTTGGCTTAATTTTTTGAGTACCTTTTTCTGTTTTCTACAACATGTGTCCCTGTGTTACAATCATCTATCTACCTATTAACTAGTGGCAAGTATTCTAAGTGAAGTCATAGTACTTCAGAAGAATGGAAAAGTCTTCATGCAAGTTGACCTGTAACACAGATTTTCTTTTCTTTTTTTTTTTTTTTTGAGTTGGAGTCTCACTCTGTCGCCCAGATTTTCTATATTAAGGGCAGATATTCCATTCCTTTCTCCTCCTCAGCTCCTCCAAAACATTTCTCTTTTACTCGTGGGCAAATACACAAAACTTGAGCTTCATTCGATTCTTAGTGAGCCAGATAATCCATTTAAACTATTACACAGGTCCAGATTCTAGCCATAAAGCAAGCATAACATACACAATGTTTTAGAAATAAAGCTAATATTTACTCAACACCTAACGTCCGTTAGGGACTGCACCAGGAACTCTCACATGTACTGTCTACTGACATTTCATGACCACCCTATTAGATGGGCAGCATTATCTCTATTTTATTTTTACTGATATTTATGTCAAATCCCCAAATAGATGGTAAATGCTTCAAATGTGGCAGTTATTACTGAAATGCTTGGTATTGAGTTAACATTAAATAAACAAAGGTATGGGTATGACTTCTCATGATTTGATTTTCTATGTCAGAAAAGTGAGCATGATGATACCAAAATTACCTCAAGGAGAATCTGAGGTGACAAATCATAAAGTAAAATAAAGTATGTACTCATGGTCCGACTACTTGGTTTCTATTTATACTATTCCTTGCTACTGTTTTGCAGGGATATTAATTCCAGGAGAGAGTTAAACCTTCCTTTAGGAGAGTTTATTTTCTCTTAACTTTTTTTTTTCTTTTCCACTGCAGAAACTGGTCCATTAATCATCATTTTAAATCAAAGTTATGCAAGACCAAGCAGTTCCAACTTGCAAACTGATGAAGTTTGGCAAACCAGTCCAATTTCCAGGACAGCTCTAAGCTCAGTGCACCTGCCTGTACCTTCACCTGAACTCAAACTTTGCCAAGTCCACTCACTCACTCTTTGCATGGCTGAGAGCCAGGATTGGGATGCTTTCAAGCCTGAAACAGGCCTTTTTTGTTTGTGGAATTCCCTGTGTGCACACTTACTGGCATTGCAACATATGTACAGGTGGTTCTTTTTTTCCATTAATTAATAGACTTTGTTTTTGAGCAGCTTTATGTTTACGGAAAATATAAGATATTATTTTATAGCTGTCCGAGTGGTCAACGTTTTATTTTTAATCATTTCCTCACTTTTTGTGTTGGCAGTACAGGTGGCTCTTGAGTGAGACTGAAAAGTGAGCTGATATTTCCTTGTTTGTCTTCCGCCTAGCTTCAGCATGCTTCCTACTTCCACCTGCAATGTCTGGTGTTTTCCCCTGCTACTTGCTATTAGTTTGACTAGATAGATTATAGCAAGTAGGGATGGATTCATTATGGAGAAAAACCTAACCCCTGCTTGTATGTTACCTAGTTAATAGATTACCTTTGCCAGGGGACACACTGACTGAATCAAATCAAAAGGAACATTTCTTAAGGAGGCCAAGAGGCAGGCTAAAATCTTTCTCAAATCCCACTTTACCAAAGTAGATTCATCTCTATAGTTTTTACATGGAAGGCCAGTCTACTTTTATTTGCAATCTTGAAAGTATGATCTGATATCCCATATACATTTTCTTGCTGGGTCATATTTTAAAATTAATTAGCACTTATTGTGGGCTTATTATGTGCTTGGCACTGAGTAAGTAGTTTCAGAAGGTCTTTATAGCTTATTAAACCACAAAGACAACTTTGTGAAGTAAATATTTTAATACTCACTTTATAGATAAGACAACTTACACTCAAAGAGGTTAAGTTACTGTTAAAGTTTCCCTAGTAAGTTATAGAGCCAAAATTCCAACCCCCGTCTAGATCTTTCCACTACTCACAGCTTGGGTGCAAAAGTAATTAACATGAAGATTCACAGGCTGTGTGCATTAAGCTGGCCACTTATGCTCAGCAGGTCTATTATAAGATCATTATATTTATAGAGCACAGGATTATACACACAGTTTGCAATCAGAAATATACAGAGATCAAACTACTTAGTTCAGAGTGCTTTGATCTTAGCAAAGTAAAGACCTTCTCTGAATTCACAGAGCAGAATGTGAGGCATACCTACTCCTTGGAGGTAAATATGGACAGAGAGATGATGTTATCAACTTTTAAAACTATATATGCGAAGAAAACATTTGGTAATGCTATACAAGCTTTATTACATTAAAAGGATAGCTTGCCTTAAGTAAAAACATTACAACAAAAATATTTTTCAAATATTACAAATAATACAAAAATATTAGCTGTGCAGTGTTGATTTCACTCACATATTTTGCTGTAAAATCTATTAACTATCTCCCTCTCAAAAAACAAAAACGAAACTCCTTAAGGAGTTCTAATGATCAAAACCCCTGAAATTTTACCAGATAGTTCAGGCCTGGATTATTTGGACCATTTACTTTTGTGACTCAGCAAATAAGTCAACAGATCACAGTATCTTATTCAATTGTGGTAATGTGTTTTCCTTATATTCTTGGTTTTAGACTTTTCATAAGTCCTTTGTGACATTATCTAAAATGATATTCAATTATGGATGCACAATTAACTATAAAATTCGTGCTTGCCATTTTGCTAGTAGCATGAGATCTCCTTATCAGAACTTGATAGGTGCAAGTGAAATCTCAGCTTCCCTTTTCTACCCAATTAAAATTCCATAAATTCCATAAACCTTAAAATTGATAAGTAACCAACATTCCAATTATTTTTTACATGAAAAGGTAGTAAAATTAGAATGTAATTAGACTATTCTGAAACCCTTGGGAAATGGTAAAAGCTGTTGTTGATTTGAGGGAATTCAGATTATAGTTGTACGTATCATGGCTTATTATATGTGTTTTTATATACAGACAGAGCTAAAAGGTAAATCTGTCTTCTGGATGTTTTCCAACAGTTTGCGTTACTTCTAGAAAGCGGCTGTGATGAAATGGTTACCATCTCAGGCTCTGTTGTCGGGATTAGCCCCTCTACTCACTAGCTGTTGACAAAATTCTTTCATTTGCTTAAAAAACCTTAGAGTCATCCTTGACTTCTCTCTTCCCTTCATACCCATACTCAAGACATCTGGAAATCATTTTGGCAATACTTTTCATATAAACCTACAATTTAACCACTTCTTACCATCACCACTGTTGCTACTATAATCTGAGACAACATCATCTCTTGCCTGCATTTCTACCATAACTTTCTAACTACCCTCCCTGTTTCTCCCTGAGCTCCCCTACTGTCTACTCTCAGCCAGTTCTTCAGTGATTCTTTTTTTTTTTTTGAGTTGGAGTCTCACTGTCACCCAGACTGGAGTGCAGTGGCCGCTCCCGGCCACCGCAGCCTCGACCTGCTGGCCTCCGGCGATCCTTCCGCCTCAGCCTTCAGAGTAGCCGGAATTACAGGCGCGCGCTACCACGCCTGGCTGATTTTTTTGATTTATTGTAGAGATGAGGTCTCGCCAAGGTGCCCAGGCGGGTCTCGAACCCGCAGGCTCAGGCAATCCACTCACCTCAGCCTCCCAAGGCGCGGGATGACAGGCTGAGCCACCGAGCCCGGCTTCACTTAACATTTGTTGAGAACCATCTGGTGTCCAGCACAGTGCTGGGCTCTGGGACACAGAGATGAACTGACCATGTGCCATGCCTTCAGGGGCCCCAGGATGCGGAGGAGTGACCAACAGTGACCCACGGAGCGACCAGAGGTGTACAAAGGCTCGGGGGCGGGGGAGACCTATGTGGAAAAGACACTACCTCCTGACCAGAGACAAGGGAAGGACTACAGGAGGAATCCCTGAGCTGAGCTTTTACAGGTGAATAGGAGACATCAGGGTAGGGCCGATGGAAACTCAAGCAGGGGAAACATAGGGGCTCCCCCTTGTTAAAAGGGGAAACCTTGTCAGACCCTCAGGGGAAGCCTGAAACTGTGGGTAGTACTGAGCCCCACACATTATTTTTTCCTATACACACGTTGCCTATAGTAAAGTTTAATTTCTAAATTAGGCATCGTAAGAGATGAACCAAGAAATAGAAAAATTATAATCATAAAATAGAAAAAGTACAACGATATACTATAATAAAAGTTATGTGAATGTGCACTCTCTCTCTCAATATCCTTTATTCATAGAAACGACCGACCGAGGCGGACTGCCAGTGACGGCAACTTCAGATTCCGACACCGCAGAGAAGGAGGAACTCCTGTGTGACCACAGGGGTGGGGGTGGCTATTTGGAGGAGACTGGGGAGCAGGTGAGGGCCCGGTCACAGGGATGGGGCCAGGATGCTAAGGTGATAGTGCCTTTCCACGTCCATCCCCACAGAGGACAGGGCCTCAAGAAATAAGAGCAGTCCCCAGAAAAAGCCCACGCACCAGGCTTCTGTAGAGAGAGATGCAGGACATGCAGAGAGCCCCTGGCTCAGCAAGGCTGAAGGTGGTATCCCACATGAGCTTGTTCCTCAGCTGGACAGTTCCAGAACGGCTTGAGGCGGGGGGCTACACTGTGTGGCTTGAAGTTTCGCAGAAAGACAGAGAGGTGAGAGGGCAAGCAGAGTCAATGCAGACCCTCCATTTTCCAGCCGTCACCAAGAAAGACTCTGTGAGCTGAGAGGCAGGTGCAGGGAGGTGACGTGGGCAGACGGTGCGTGGTGTTCAGGGCATGTTGGCCTCGTGGCCTCTGCAAGGCGTGCTCATGAAAGCATCCTAGACACGGCTGAATGTCTCCTTGCAAAGCTCGGGAGAGAGCACACTGGTCTGCGAGTTCAGAGCAGGCAGCCAGCACCACAAAGCGTGCACAAATCATCCCACAACGCTGACATCAAGATGCCGAGGTCACACCCTTGGGCCTCCTTCTCCTCACTCGCTGCCTCCTCTAAGACACCCTGCGGCCCACTCAGATCCAAAGGAAGACAGTCCACTTTCTTAGTGATGCAGCACGAGCTGCAGAGTGGCCGGGCCTGCTGCCAAGAGGACGGCTGTGCCACGGTGACCCAGCCGGACACAGCTGCTGGTGGCTAAAGTGACACGACCCAGTGAAGGGCTCCGAGGGGGCAGGCACAACATGCCCCGTGCCAGGCTGGGTCCCGTGGCCTCTGGTCCGGCTGCCCCAGTCCCCAGCCACTGTTGTCACTCTCCCCCAGAGCTCCACCAGGCCAGAGCCGGCTCCAGCGTCCCCGTCCACAAGATGCACAACCAGCATCCTGCCTGACAGCTCAAGCAACGGCAGCTTTCCTTCTCCCTTTCTCCAAAAAGCTGAGTTGCCTCTATAGTTTCTTGTGACTGGATTAGATTGATTTCTCCAATAGGCTGATAAATCCCATAGTACAGAGCTCACATGATTCAAAATTTTGAAAATACACAAGGAAAGACAAAGGACAAAGCTCCGTCCCCACCACTGTCCCAGCCACCCAGGCCCTCACCCCACAGGGATGAGTTTCTCGCATGTCTCCCGGGACGCACGGTCTGGCTGAGCAGGCACGGGCTTGCACACACCCTCACCCTCGGGCGGTGGGCAACACGTACTGGCCTGCACTTTTCCTGTTTTCACGCAGCGGCTTGGAGAGACTGGAGAGCGTTTCCGATGGGTACGGAGACAGCGTCCTCGTTCTGCCCAGCCACGCACCACGGGCAGGTTTCACCCTCGGCGCGTCTTGGGTGTGTGTCCCTTGTTTCGCTCTTGCGGAAAATGCTGTGGTTAGTAGCAGTGCTCGAACGTCCTCTCACCCACGGGTGAAAAAATCTGTAAGAGGACGCCCTAAAAGTGAGAAAGCTAACGATGTGTTAGCATCGCTCCCAAACCACCCAGGAGACTGGCCAACACGACTTCTTTTCTGAAAGCAGAAAAACAGAAATAGAAGCAAAGTGTCGCCAGAGAAGGGAAGATGGACGACAGGAGACAGGACAGTCCCTGCGCTCGGATTTTCTAGAGTCTATAAAGGAGTGGGAGAGGCAGAGCCATGGATGGACGTGGAAGTTCAGTTCCGCAGGAAACAGACTTTGAGATAGAGTCTAAAGAAGCAGGGCGTTTATTAGGGACTTTCCCTGGGAATCACACTCATGGAAGGCAGCGGCCAAAGCCAGAGTGGGCAGGAGAGCATCTGAGTTTAGGGTTCTTGGAAATGCAGAAACAAAGAAAGATCCTGGTGCTTGGTCCTTCCGAGGGAGTGAAGGCCGCACTGGGGTGAGGCCCTCGCTTCATCCGGCAACTAGCACCGTGCCCGGCAGCCCATCCCGCACTCGCCACGCCATGGCCTCTGTGCCCAAGCCAGCCTGCATCTACTCGGCCCGTATCCTGCATGACGACGAGGTGACCGTCACGGAGGACAAGTTCAGCACCCGCCCTAAGGCCGCCAGTGTGCCCGTGGAGCCTTTCTGGCCTGGCTTGTCTGCAAAGGCCCAGGCCATCGTCAACACTGGGAGCCCCACCTGCTCTGTGGGGGCTGGCGGCCCTCACCTGCAGCTGGTGCCGCCCCAGCTGGGGATCCCGCCCCAACCACCGCTGCTGCCCCAGCCGAGGAGAAGAAAGGGGAAGCAAAGGAGGAAGAATCCGAGGAGTCTGATGGTGGCGTGGCTTGGGTCTGCTTGACTCAACCTTTTATAATGTGTTCGACAAACAGCTGAACTCTGAAGAAAGAAAGTAAGAAAGAAGGAAGGAAGGAAGGAAGGAAGGAAGGAAGAAAAAAAAAAAAAGAGCAAGCCTGAGGGAATGAGGCTTCATAGAGGTTACACTCGAGATGGGCATGATGGGTCACCAAAGACCCAAGTCAGTGCTGCAGGGTCCTCAGAGCTGTTGATGGTTCATGTGCGTTCTGCATGGGACCAAAATAGCTGGGCCTTAATACTCCCACCTCGACCAGGTGTTGGCGTCCACTGCCCTAGGCAAAGGGACTCTGCAGCCAAGAAAATTCCTGAAGACAGCTGAAGGCTCTATGCCAACACCACTCCCAGGAGCAGGGGCAATCAGTGCTTCCTTGGGGGGTCTGGGTGGTGCCTCCCCACGTCCATCCCGACAGAGGACAGGACCTCAAGAAGTAACGGCAGTTCCTAGGAAAAGCCCAAGAAACACGCTTTCGTAGATAGAGATGCAGGACATCCAGAGAGCCCCTGGCTCAGCAAAACCGGAGGTGGCATCCTGCATTGACACAGAGGTGGTGCTGATCCGCAAACCAGTGAACGGTAGAGGTGGCACGGCTGAGAGATCCAGGGGTCAACTCCAGGCTCTGAACTACAGGGCTCCAATCCTGACACTAGCCAGGAGTGACATGGACAAGTACCTTAGTCGCTCTGACAAGCGACTTTGCGTGGATTCCCCTTGCCCAGGACTTCTGGGAACCACCTCTCACTCCAACAAGTGGCTGAGGGGTGCTGTCCGTGGTGCTGCTTGGGGGCTCTCAAGCATCCTCTGGACCTAGAACCCTGGGTGGGGGATGGAGAGGAGGAATGACCAGTTGGTGGAAAGCTGCACAGGGGAAATGCAGGCTCATCCAGCATCGAACCTCTCTGAGATTCCATTTCCATAAAGTACCCTGCGTGTGGTGTGAGACTGGTGAAAAAAAGATATAAAGTCCCTGGCACGTGGCCGGAAATCATAACCTCTCTTGCTTGAACGTCGTTGTGGTTGAAGAGAGAGATGACTCAGAATCTGAAAACTCAGTCTTCGTGCAGACGGAGCGACACGGCGTTCTCTTTCTCTTCTCCTCTCTCTGTCCATCTCCTTTTCCTTCCCCATCCTCCTCTCCTTCTTGGTCTCCCCTTGTTGCTGAGTTCATTCCTTCTTTTTCCTCCTTTCTCTCTGTTTTGCTCGTTCCCTCCCCTCCCTCACTCCACAGGACCTGAATCTCAGAAACTTGTTAACACTCAGTAGAGGCATTCTCATTGGTACCCTCGTGCTTCAGCCCCCTCGCCCCTGCCATCACCATGTCCACGGCACCTGGCCACATCCTCCTCCCAAAAGGAGAAACTGCCTACTGGCTCTCAACCAGTCCGATGACCGGTCAGTGGCAGTTCTAGAAGGATTCTGCCACTGAAAGGTCTGTGAGGCCCGGAGCGATGGCGCACCCCTGAGGCACTTCAGGCCAAGAGAACTTTTCTGTTCAAGCCACTCTGCAGCGTGACCACACCTGAGTGTGTGCACCTGTGCACAAATGTCCTTTCATGCACATGACTGGACTGGGCACAGCATCTCTGTGAGACTGGGAGAGGTTTGCAAAGCGTCTTAGGTCTTCAGCAAAACTGATGCATTGCCCACTAGTTCTCAGACTTCCAGCTCTCAAAGCGTGTTCTTGGACCAAGAACATCAGCATCACTGGGGATCTTGTCTTCGAAGGAAGCTCTTGGCCCCCTCCCCAGACCTTCTTCATCATAAACTCGGGCGCGAGACCCAGCAGTCTTGTTTAACAAGCACTCCAACTGACTCAGGTACACACTCCCCTGTGAGAGCTATGAGAACCACTGCCCTCGTCTGAATCTCACAGGGGGTGGGTCCGATGCTGTAGAGAAAGAGCGGGGCCTGGACCTGGCGGGAAGCAGCTCGGCCCTGTGCTACCCACTGCACCAGAAGCATAAGCTCTCATTGTCTCTCCCTTGATTGCTGTCACGCGCATCCCTGGATTGCTCTATGTGGCTGCTCTCTCTTCAAGTGCAAGTTCCTCAGCTGTCGGGTTGCACCTCCCCGAGCGTCGTTCCAGTGCTTCCCTCGGCAGCTCAAACACCTCACATGACTTCCGCTGCTCAAGCAGCCCACAGTCCTCCTTGATGTGGCCGTCAGATGCTCCTTCTGGACAGGAAGCAGGACACCCTCTAGATTCATCGCCTGTTATCCCAACCAGAGCCACGACTGAGCAGAGAAGACAGGCCATCATGGCTGAGCACACAAAGGCCAGTCAGCAGGGGCCCTTCAAGCGGGTGACCCATTCTTCCTTTCCCTTCCAAGTGCAACCTCTATGAAACCTCCTTCCCTCAGGCTCACTCTTTGTTTCTGCATCGCACGCTCTTCTTTTTATGTTCATCATAACGATCACCATGGGAAGGCTGACTGAGTCTCCACTTCTTTTTCCAAGACCCCTGAACGCACATCCCTTTCCTCTTGCAAGTTGAAGGACCGGCGAGCAAGACTCAGCATTCCACATTAAGAAGTGGACACAAGCCTAGAGAGAAGAGCGCTTGGAGAAAAAATGGCAACACCCATATACCACTGAGGACTTTCGTAGAAAATTTTTCAGCACTTATTTTGCTGCCCTACTGTTGGTAAAATGTATTCTCACTTAATGGCCTCAAGCAGTGGCCTTAATAAGCATGTCAATGAGTTTCTGCTTCTGCCCTTGAAAACTTGCTTGATGCCAGTGAAACTGCCAGGACCTCTACCTGAATGTTGATGTGAATACCATGACTGTTTCAGAACCTCCCAGATACTTGGGGAGCAGCTCCCCTCACTGAGAACAGCACCAATTATGGCTAAAGATGCCAGGGCAACCCCTTCGGGTCCCCTCCCTCTGAGGGAACTTTTCTCCCTTCTCAATAAATCCCACTTTCTAAAAAAAAGAAAAGCTCCAGAGTTTGGTTGAGGCGCGACAAGGAAAATAGACAAGAGGCAGTGGAGATTAAGGATGTCTCATGGAAAACCACGGGGGGCCCATCATCTGGTCCTAATAACAGCCAATACGTATAACTTACTATATGCCAGTTACTGTTCCTAGCCCTTTACATGTATTAACTCATTTAATTTTTACCTCACCTCTATGAGGGAGTTGCTATTAGCATGATTATTGGCATATTTTGTACTGACTAATGCATTATGATTCACTTTTACTCTGCTTTAAATAAACCAACACTGACTTTAATGGCTCAATGTTCTGGCTTGCTTACAACTAGATTGTTGTTACTGTAGAATTGAGCCATCATGCATTCATCGTTCATTCATTCATATATTGAGTCAGAAAATACATAATAAGTAAAAAGTTGAGTGAAAAATGAAAAATTGGCCAGGCGCCGTGACTCACACCTGTAACCCTAGCACCTTGGAAGGCAGGTGGGAGGATGGCTTGAGCCACAGAGTTTAAGACCAGCTTGGGCAACATAGTGGGACCCCCATCTCCAATTTTTTTTAAAAAATGAAAAAATGACAACAAATATGTTTCCAAACTCCTTCAGTTTTTCTCCTGAACACACACTTTAACTACATTTCTGAGCCTCCAGGGGTTTAGCGTAGGGCCATGTGACTGAGTTAAAATAACGGGAAGTGGTATACGCCACATCCAGGCCTGGCCCATAGAAATCTCCACTCCATTTTCGTTCCTTCCATGGTCAACTTGCTGGCCACATCTTGAAGATGGCATTACCACCAAGTAAAGGCACATAGTCCTTGAAAGGCTGCATGAAACAGATCATATGCCAACTACATTGGACTTGAGTCATCAACAGTATTTTTTGTCTTAAGCCATTGAGATTTGGGGGCTCTTTGTTACAAAAACTACCATTACTGTTACCAGACTGAACTTGGGTCCACCCTCTCAGCACAGCAAAGCCAAACACTGACATCAGGATTGGAGAGAAAGTGCAGCATTTATTGCAGGGTGCCAAGCAAGGAGAATTAGACAGCTCATGCCTAAGACCCAAATTCTCCAATGGCCTACAGGTAAGGGGATTTTAAAGGTGGGGAGGCAGGGGTTATAGGCAAAGTCAGAAATGCATGCGTGTAAGCTGTACATTGGTTTGACCTAAAGAGGCAGGACATTTCCAAGTGGATCACAGGCAGTGTTAGGTCTGTGGGATAGGCTGGTGCCATGGGTAAGACGCAAAGAACTGCACAGAAATTAGATTAGGAAAAATAGTTTATTTAGAAAGCAGATTGGAGAGAGAGAGAGAAAAGAGAGAGCCATCTTCCTCAGATTGAGGAGGCCAGAGCTTAAAGAAAAGCAAGGCCAGGTCAGAGCTTATTGAAAGTATGGCCAGGCCAGAGCTTAGCAAAAGTATGGCAGCAGCTGTTGAGGTCAAATACTTTTGAGGCTTTCCTTTGGTGGGGGTAGGTCATTAGGTGATTGGGTGGTGGTCTGCTTCATGTCATCACGAAGGAAGCTGGCAAGCACAGGAACTGTCACCATGGTGGTGGGGGCTGTCTGGGCTGCATAGGTCATGAAGGGCTGACCACAATAGATTAGGTTACTGTGACCCTTTATGGCTGGATGACAAAACTTGGCATAGAAAAGTAATCAGTAGGGGGGGTTGTAAGACAATTATCAATAGCTACCTCTGGAAAACCGATTCTGCGCTTTGTTAATGATTAGAGGGCACGCTAGATAATTTGCTAAGAAAGCACGACAGAAGCCGGGCTCAGTAGCTCAGCCTGTAATCCCGCGCCTTTGGGAGGCTGAGGTGAGTGGATTGCCTGAGCCCGCGGGTTCGAGACCCACCTGGGCAACTTGGCGAGACCTCATCTCTACAATAAATCAAAAATTAGCTGGGCGTGATAGCGCATGCCTGTAGTTCCAGCTACTCGGAAGGCTGAGGCGGAAGGCTCGCCAGAGCCCAGCAGGTCGAGGTTGCGGTGGCCGGGAGCAGCCACTGCACTCCAGTCTGGGAGACAGAATGAGACTCCAACTCAAAAAAACAAAAAAAAAAAAAAAAAGAAAGCACGACAGAGGTAAGCAATCTTAAAATGGCTGCATTTTAACTAAGATTATTCCATTTTGACATTTCACACTTTCGGGTAGATTCAAAGATTTGCAATCACTTAAGGAAGAGAAACTTTGTTTAAAATTTGGGGTCAGCAGGAAAGAACATTAGCCCAGGTTGTAACTCAGGCGTGACTTCCTCCAGCCCTCTCAGAAGAAATTTGGAACAAAGAGCACCAGTCAGAACTCAGTCCTCAGTACCCCCTTATCTGTGATCGAAGTTGGTGGTCAGCATTTTCCTGAGGGACTCAAGAAACCCAAAAAGCTACAATTGCTGTGAAAGAAACGTTTGCTGTATTTTATAAATGCCTACCTCACGGTTACTGTGTTTTATAAATCCCTACCTCAGACCCCGTAAAACTAGGCATGTCGGGTGCCTAGTAGTAACTGCGCCGGGTGCCTAGTAGTAAATGTAACTATGTTTGTAGTGTTTGTACTTAGAACTCTGTTAAGTTTTTGTTTTTCCCATAATAACCATACTATGTTAAATAAAATAACCGGCTTCTTCTGCTTCTGTAACCGCTGCTGACAATGTGAGAATGTTAAACAATAAGCCCCTTCCGGACATTCCACTGTTTAAATTATGGCGGGCAAGCCACTCTTCTGGTGAGCTCTGTGTTGTCTCAAACCTGCTTGTATGCCAAAGCCAATTTATGCACAGTCACAGTGACTGTGTAAACCATAGCTTATCTAGCATTCCACTCTGCCCGTTTAGCCGTTAGTAGTCAATCATGGGCAACTGAGCCCGCGCCCGCGCAAACCAAAAACAAACCAACCAATCTCAAGCACCCCTGTCCCCTGACATCACCGCAGACCTGATTGGGGACTAATTATGCAAGGTCCATGGACTTCGGTTTCTACGTCATGACCTCTTCTGATTGGTTAATGTTTCAAGCCTAGGAAACACCAATCACGCCCAGCCCTTCCCTTGTAACTGTGTATATAAACTGCTAGCTGTACTAGGTCGGGGCTCTTGTTCCAGTGTGGCTGCGCAGGTTACGGACATGAGCCCAGACTCAGCCTGAATAAAGACTCTCGTGTGCTTGCATCGGAGCTGACTCTTTGGTGGTCTCTCGGATTTAGGACTCTGGGGTACAACATTCCATCTGGTGTAGATCCAAGTGTCTGAAAAACAACTCAAGGATATATGTTAAGATGTTATCTTTAGTTCCATGACTCTAATGTCTTTGGTTATTTTTGTTTTGTTTTGTTTTGCTTTTGTTTTAGTGGTGGAGTCTCACTCCGTTGCCCAGGCTGGAGTGCAGTGGCATGGGATATAGCTAAGGACAATAAATTTCCAGGAGATATGGGGGCCGGGGGCAGAGTAAAAAACAAGGGAAGAATACTTGGCAAAATGTTTTCTTCATTTTTGTTTTGTTTTGTTTTGAGTTAGAGTCTCACTCTGTCACCCAGGCTGGAGTGCAGTGGCATGCTCCCGGCCACCGCAGCCTCAACCTGCTGGGCTCCGGCGATCCTTCCACCTCAGCCTTCCAAGGAGCTGGAACTACAGCTGCCATGCCCAGCTAATTTTTTTATTATTTATTGTAGAGATGAGGTCTCGCCAAGTTGCCCAGGTGGGTCTTGAACCCACGGGCTCAGGCAATCCACTCGCCTCAGCCTCAGCCTCCCAAAATGCTGGGGTTACAGGCTGAGCCACCAAGCCCAGCCTACTTGATGAAATGTTACTTGGAAATATATTTGTTCGGGTCTATTGCAGCCCCAATACCCAATTCTCTGGCAATAAGGGCTGTTTTCTTACCCTGATATGGTGACGTTAGCCCTGCCAGAGGAATCTTAATGGCTAGCTGCACACGGGAAGAGACAGGTCAGCTTTCCCTTCCTGAAACCATAATTTCTCCAATGATTTCAACTTGAAATAATAAAGATGCCAGTCCAAATTTTGGAATGGTATGTCCTCCACTGTTTCTATGTCTTTAAGCAAATTATTTAACTTATGTCAACTGTGACTTACACATTGTAAAATAAGACTCATGAAACTTAAAACACACAGTTGTGTGAGATTTAAAATAGCCCTCACATATTTCCTGGCCTGTAGTAGTTGCTCAGTTAATGACAGATATCTCTCCCTGCAGTCCTTCAAGCTCAAAGTTTTCAGAAAAATTAATGATATTAGGTGAAGAAAGAAAATAACTGTATTTTTCTTGTCCCTCTGGAAAGAGTTGAGTCCAGAATTTTCACAGTTTGCCTCAGTTTGGCCTCACACTTCTGTGTTCGCCAGAAGATGCTTTATTTACCTGGATGTAGAACTGAATAGGTGTGAATTCCAAGATAACAGCTCTGAAGGGCTGACATTAGCATTTCAAAAAAGTCGTCAAATGGCTGATGGGAAGTGTTTTCACACGCTGCCTAATCTCTTTTCACACATCTATGCTCCAGGCTGGATGCTTTTTATCACCTGCAGAAGGAATTGAATAGCTGTGAGTTCCACAGCCATGAGGCTGACATCATATTTTAGTATTTCAAAGATAAATCAAAGGAGCCTTTAAGAAACATTTCCATATTTGTCAAAGTTGTACCTGAGTGTTTTCAGGCTTCTAGGAAGTAAGATTTTATGTAGATCCAGAAAGAACTGGATGAAGAAAAACTTAAAAAACAGAGACACAGACCTGCAGTGGGCAAGGTCCTCAGAGTCCAGTGGGCCCCCCTGCCTCCTGCCACATGCTGACAAGAGGCTCTATAAGCTTCTACCACCTCAGTGATAACAGGACTCTCTCCTTCAGGGGACAGGCATGACACTGTTTGACACTCCAACCTTGAGGACTTTTCTTTTTAAACCTCAAACAAAGATGTGCTTCCCTGGACATCTGTCCATTCATCTTGGCTACGTGTTTTACAGTAAGGCAGAGTGAGCCTGGCTCTCTGCTATGGAATAGCCCTTCAGAGATCTCAGGACAGCTGTTACAGATCCCCATCGTGGTCATGTCTCACTGCCCAGTATCCTCATGTCTTCCCTCACACTGTCCTTGACATGCCTTGACTGGGGTCTTTCCCATTTATTCTGATTGCCATCCTGCTCATGGATTTTTTTAACAGACTTTTCTTTTCAGAGCAGTTTTAGGTTCACAGCAAAACTGAGCAGAAGGCACAGAGACTTTCCACATACAACCTGCCCCGCACATGCACACTCTCCCTCACCATTAACATCCCTCACCAGAGTGGAACATTGCTATGCCTGGCGAGCGTACACCGGCACATCATTATAACCCAGAGTCCATAGTTTACATCAGAGTTCATGAGACGGTGCAGGGAATCCCTCTTAGAGCACTGCCAGCCTCTCCCCTTACTTAAAGTATAAATAAAGAAAAATCTTGCCAGGCTCGGTGGCTCAGCCTGCAATCCTGTGCTTTGGGAGGCTGAGATGAGTGGATTGCCTGAGCCTGCGGGTTCGAGACCCGCCTGGGCAACTTGGCGAGACCTCATCTCTACAATAAATCAAAAAATTAGCCGGGCGTGGTAGCACGAGCCTGTAGCTCCAGCTACTTGGAAGGCTGAGGTGGAAGGATTGCTGGAGCCCAGCAGGTTGAGGCTGCGGTGGCCAGGAGCCACTGCACTCCAGTCTGGGCGACAGAGTGAGACTCCAACTCAAAAAAAAAAAAAAAAGAAAAATCTTATGTTCCTTCAAGGGAAATTGCAAATAGCTATCCTTGAGAAGTAAATGCACAACCCAATCGGCAAAAAGGATAGTAATAACTTAAACAATGGTCTCCCAAGAAAGTTAGGGACATGAGGTTTTTGGTTTTATATATATATAAAATCTTATACGATATATATGAGAGAGTTGGAGTATTGGAGTGGGGTCTGAGTGTTTAATCCACGGCACCAACACACAATTTAACAAGGGAGAGGTTTATTAACCAAGGTTCAGCCGGCCAGGACCACTCGCCAGAAACGCAGACACAAAGCCAGGGCCCCGAGCTATGGCAGAGGCTGCCCTTAAAGAGGTCAGAGCCCTCCCACCTTGCGAGCCTGGGAGATTCAGATATACCAATCGCATAACACCAGCGGGGTTTACAGAAGCAGAATGAGCAGGTTAGCTAATCTAACGTAGCCACTGGGTCCCTCCCAGAGACCCTCCGGGGTGTGCATTCCAGTCCAAATAAGGCATCTCCTAGAGACCCCTCCTGGAAGCACATTCCAGCTGGGCTACATTACCGCACAGCACCTAATATGTGGGGCTGCAAATTCACTACATTGTACATTATATAGGGAGATTATAAATGCAAAACTTTTACATGCCACAGGGTATAAAATTCATCACTTCCTACAAAATTCATCACCTCCCAACAGTATCACTCTGTCACCCAGGCTGGAGTACAGTGGCATGCTCATGACTGCCACAGTCTCTACCTGCTGGGCTCAGGCGATCTTTCCATCTCAGCCTTCCAAGTAAGCACACACCATCATGCCTGGCTAACTTTTTGGCTCATTGTAGAGATGAGGTCTTGGGATGCTGCCCAGACTGGTCTCAAATTCCTGGGCTCAGGCAATTCTCTCACCTCCACCTCCTAAAATGCTGGGATTACAGGCGTGAATCACAATTCCCAGTCATCTTACCATATATTCTTGAGCTGTTTTTCAGAAATCCAAACTTTGTACCCCAGGTGAAAAATGCCATCCACTCACACGTAGATCTCAGTTAAGGGGAAACTGAGGACTGAATTCTGACCTTTGTTCTGTGCTCTAAATTTCTCCCTGAGGGTTCTGGAGAGTGTCACACCTACAAGCCAAACCTTAGCATTCCTTTCTGCTGACCCTAACGTCTCAGACAAAGCCTTCCTTCCATAACCAACAGCAACCCAAAAATATCTCTGCATCCATCTATGACCTGTAAGCCCCTGCCTCAAGATATCTGCCTTTTTGGGTCCAAACCAATGTATAATCTCCATGTATTGATCTATGGTTTTGCCTATAACCAGTGCTTTCCTGAAATGTACCCCTGCCTTTAAAAACTCTTGCTTATTAGCCATCAGAGATTCCAGGACTTAAGCATTAGCTGCCTGATTCTTCTTGCTTGGCAAGCTGCAATAAATGCATCCCTTTCCCCCCACTGCAAATCCTGAAGTCACTTTTTGGCTTTTTCTGCTTCCTGGGCAAGTAGATCCAAGTTCGGTTCAGGAACACTCACTCTTGGTGATACAGATCCTGTGGGTTCAGATAAGTGTACGATGACATGTATTCATCACTACAGCATCACACAGCTTAGTTTCGCTGCTCAAAAAGTCTTCTGTGCTCCACCGCTTCCTCCCTCACTGCCCCTGTGAGGGTGGCAGCTTTTCTCAACCCTCCTAGGGTCCCTGGCTGGGCCTGAAAATAAAAGTTGACGAAGACATCTTAACAAGAGAAAGCATACAATTTTACGTGACACGGGAGCCTTCATGAGGAAAATGAAGAGACAGGCAAACAGGGAGATTTGCGTATTTTTATGCTGAGTCTGATGAAAATAGTGGATAGTGGTGGAGAGATGTAACTGGACAAAGAGGGTATCATTTAATGGGAAAAACACTGGGGGGAACTCAGCAAGATCTGTTTGTTCAGATTATTTTATGTGTTTCTGAGTGACGTTTTTCCCCTTTGAATATAGAACAGAACATCTGCCATGAGAGTTTTCAGGGCAGAAGGGGAGGAGAAGATCGGACTATAACACACCTTGGTTTTATGGCCTGCTTCAAGGAAGAAGGGGTGAAGGGAATTTCAGTTTCTATGGCCGGCTTCGGGGGTCAGAGTGGGACAGAAGAGGGCCAGAGAGAGACTTTCCTGCTTCTTAGTTTCCTCAATTTCCTTCAGCGTAAAATATTCCATAAGCCAAGACGTAATATCTTGGGGTAGTATGTTCTGAGCTCCCAAGCTGTGGCTGCCTGCTTCTGAAGGACTTTTGCGTGTCTCAGCCCCTCGTGTTGGGAGGCATCGGAACAGACTGCACAGTGCCAGTCCCCGCCGCCTGCACAGATGCAGCCACTGATGTGGTTCACACCATGACCATCAGGCCTCCCCATCCTGCAGTTGCACCTCTGGTCTCCAGAGCCCAAATGGCACATCTTTAACTCGTTCATATTACATTTTGTTGCGTTTGTTTGAAGTCTTCACTCCTTATCATTTAAAATCTTGACTCTCACACCATCACATGCACTGAGCCACCCCAATGTTGGTCTTCTTCACACTGGCTCAAGACACCTTATGTCGTGGGGCTGTCTGCATTACCATGCCTCTACCACTCCACCTTTTCATAGCCATGACTTTCCATTCCAGACGTTTGCCCAGGAAGGTGAAAGTTGCAAATAACTTTCTTATTCATTCAAGAAACTTCCTGAAAGATCTATCAATTATTCAATAAAAAACAGCAAAAACACCTGTAATCCCAGCACTTTGGGAGGCTGAGACAGGAGGATCACGTGAGCTCAGGATTTTGAGACCAGTCTGGACAATGTAGTAAGACATCGTCTCTATAACAAAATAAAAAAATTGGCCAGGCATGGTGGTGCACGCCTGTAGTTCTGTTGCAGGAAAAATAGAGAGACCGTGACATCGAGGCTGTTAGAGGAAGTGGCATTTTATTACACTGACTAGCACAGCGGGCTCAAGAGACTAAAGCATCCAAACAGAGCTCCCCAGAACCAGAGAACTGGGGTCTTATACCCTTGTTTAGGTGAGGGAGGGAGTGGTGTTGAGTGATTACATACTTCCTTTAGAATCTTACAAGGTTGTATTCAGCAAAATCGAACAAATGGTTTCTTGGGAAATGCCTGGTTGTAAACCGTCAACTCAGAAGAGGGGTTTGGATAAGTCTGTGAATTAGTTACTTCTTTTGTATTTCCATTGAATGGCCAGTCTTCGGCCATTTGGCCTTTTTCTAAACAAAAACCTGCCTGGCACCGGGCGGCGGGTCTTTTGAAGTTGCAACTTGTCTTTCAAAGGGAAATACCTCTGCTAACAACCCCATCCTGTCACTGGGCTAGTGGGAGACCAACTGCTGCATGTGTCTCTGCGTTTATTCACTCAATCATACAAGAAATATATCTGAGCATACCCCGCATCCTGCCACAGTTCCAGCTACTCAAGAGGCCGAGGCGGGGGAATACTGAGCCCAGAAGGTCAAGGCTGCAGTGAGCCATGATCGCGCCCCTGCACTCCAGGCTGGGCGACAGAATGAGTCCCCAACTCATTCAAAAAGGAAGGAAAGCATCAGGTGAAAGTTTACACCAAGACTCTTTGAGCCCTTTGCCCTAAAATCTTCTCCTGACAGCGCCCACCAATCCTAACTTGTTGTATGTTGATCCTTACCCAAACCTAGCCAAGTCCCTGATTAAAAGGCGTGTCTTAAAGTAGATTTCAAAGTTCAATAACGATCCCAACAGTGCCCTTCCTCCTCTGACACACTCAGAGTCAATTGTCAAAACAGCATTCTCCCTTATCACACTAAGCAATAAATGCATGTGTCTAAAAAAAGATCATTTTGCTGACATTTTTAGGAGCCATTATTCAGCAGCAGAACAGGGGAAACAATGCTCATCCCACGGGACCATGGGGAGGTTGGAACTTTGTACAGTCTTTTGAAAGGAATGTAATCAATTTATACTTCAGACTCAGTCAACACAGTGTCTGCATACGGTGGATGCCTAGTATGTAATTAATTAATTGATAGAATTGGTTAATTGGTTAATAGCAAGCAAGTCATTAAGACTTTCCTTCCCAGGGCATCACATCTAAGAAGCAAATGGAAGAAGTTGGAGGGCAAGATGTGACGAGAGAGAGAAAGTGAGAAGGACAGAGCCTTCACACCTTCCAGCAAGGCGTCAGTGTGTCAATGCACTCACACCGTCAGAAGACGCGAGTGTCCACAGGGCACAGGCTGGCACCCACCAGAGGCTCATGCTCCCCCTTCCAGAGACTGAGGTGTGGCCGGACTGCAATGGCCCCACAGGAATGCAAAACCCAGGCTCCACGCATCTCAGTGGGGCATGTTGCTCATTCCCACTGCGAAGTGAAAAGCAAATTCTAAGCCCCTGACCAACTGAATGAACCCCTGTTAGGCAAGAAGACCTCAGGAAAACATTAAAAACTGAGTTTCCCAGTCATGACGAGACAAGAGGTCAGTCGTGTCTCAGTACACTCCTTTCCTCACTAACCCATACCAGATCTCCTTGGTTTCTGGGTTTTTTTCCTAAGAGTGCAATAGAAACCGGCCCTGGAAAACAAAACATGTAAGACTTCTCTGCTGACTGCAACTTCCACCAACGGCCTGACGATGTGTCCAGACTCCCTTCACTTTTTGTTACGTTGCCACGGCACTGATCAACTTCACCACGTATTCCTTTCTGATAAATGACCATGGACCACGAACTGGTTCTGGCCGGTATATGGAGACGGTGCCCAAAGTGACTCTGTGTCCTAGGTTTCACCTTCTGATGTGTAGAGCTTAATTTTACTGAATAATAATGTTAAGTCTCCTGCCGGGGTCCAGCCTCTGCTGATCAGGGCCTGAGTTGAAGGGAGGGAATGAGAAAAGAAAGAGACAGAGAAACAGTGGGATTGGGAAGACTCCCTCTCAGGTAGCAAGGAGTGAGAGAGAGCAAATTTATTTTACCGCATGCCTCTTACAGAGGACAAAAATCTCACAAAGGAAGGCAAAACCATACAAGCAGGATATGTTAATGTCTGAGTTAAATCACACAAGCAGGGTAAGCATCAATGACGAAACGACGCAGATCTTAACATCTATGCTCAGCAAGGCAATCACTTAGGATGAGCAGGTTCCGGGCCAGACTTGGCGCCGCTTGGCTACCCATAGAAATGCAACCAAAAGGTCAGGGGAGACAAAGGAAAATGTAGGCTTGGATCCTTGAACATAAGCCAAAGAATATAAGGGCCCTGCCAGCTTATATTCCAGTTTCCTTCAGTCTCCACCCCAAAGTGAGCATGCTATGAATGTAACGTGTGCTTGCTTATCACACGTGTGTGACCTTTTTCATGAATATTCATAGATCCTCCAACAATCTGTTAAATCTGTATGTTTAGCCAACCTTTTTAGCGTCAAACTTGTGTCTCCTGTCCTCCCTGGAAGTGCCTGTTTTTGAGCTCAGCTGGAGAATCCTTTTCCCAGTCCGCAGGATGCAACCCTTTTTAGAAAGTTCTCCTTTCCAGATTCATAGATCACATGGTATTTAAGTCAACACCCACCATCAACAGCACGAGACAGGAAGGAATGTGGGTCGCACCCCAGACGAGCTGCCTAAAAGGGGTCCTCCCTCACTCTTGCTTTCTCCTCCTGCCAGACTGATGCAGATTAGCAGTATGGAGTCATCTCACCCCAGCCCCAGGAGGCGGTGTCTGGCTCCCAGAATAGCACCTCCCTGAGGGCTAGGATAAACACAGCTCCCACCCCCATCTCATGTGGACCACTCCAGCCTGAGTGTTCTTCTGCCTGCCTGGCTCCAGTCCCCCTCGACCGGCTGACGATTCCCAGGTGTACCTGGAACCCAGACTCTCTCTTGTGTCCCACATCTGTATATCCCATGGCCTTGGGTCACCTCTGCGGTTGGGAGGTGATGAATTTTGTAGGAAGTGATGAATTTTATACCCTGTGGCATGTAAAAGTTTTGCATTTATAATCTCCCTATATAATGTACAATGTAGTGAATTTGCAGCCCCACATATTAGGTGCTGTGCGGTAATGTCGCCCAGCTGGAATGTGCTTCCTGGAGGGGTCTCTAGGAGATGCCTTATTTGGAGTGGAATGCACACCCCGGAGGGTCTCTGGGAGGGACCCAGTGGCTACGTTAGATTAGCTAACCTGCTCATTCTGCTTCTGTAAACCCCGCTGGCGTTATGTGATTGGTATATCTGAATCTCCCGGCTCGCAAGGTGGGTGGGCTCTGACCTCTTTAAGGGCAGCCTCTGCCATAGCTCGGGGCCCTGGCTTTGTGTCTGCCCGTCTGGAGAGCGGTCCTGGCCGGCTGAACCTTGGCTAATAAACCTCTCCCTTGTTAAATTGTGTGTCGGCGCCGTGGATTAAACACTCAGACCCCACTCCACTGCCTGGGTCCTGTAGCCCCTCCAATCCCACACCTGAATCGCCCCCTTCCCTGTCGCGCATCCCACCTCAGGGAAGGGCACCACCGTCCAGTGGGAACCGAAGACAGAAACACAGGGAGCCTCTTCCTCCTCATCATCAAACCTGAATTCCATCACCTGTCATGTTGACTCCCCACCCAGGTTGGGTCGTCCCTGCCCCAATTCTTGCCCCCATGACTCCCTCTCTCCTCAGGTGCCCACTCCCTCTGAAGCCCCATGCTATGTGAACGTGACATTGCATACACCTGCCACCCCACATGACAACAACCTGATCACAGGGAACACGGGCTGTCACCATACGGGCTCCGGTTCAAAGACCTGACACACAGGAGCATCCCTGGGTGGCTACCTTGAGGCAGTCCAGCCAAACTGGCCTAAGGGAAAAGAAAGGACACAAAGACCAGGCACAGTCCCTCAGTCCCACTTAACTGGGAACATCCTCAGTCCCTATCAGAGGCGAGAAAGACTCAACATCAGCATCAGAACAGCACTGAGCAGGGTACATAGTTTGTGACGTATAGTTATGCCTAAGTTAACTGTGCGGGGAGCTGTACTTTTTCTCTTTCTCTATAAATCCCTTACCATCAGGTGCTTCAAGTCCTGAGTCAACCAAAGCCTTCCAGGGAGCACTGGGCAGGTAGATACAACTTGGCCACTGTGGTCAGAATCTTGAGAACCACTGGGAGACCACGGGGAGATCCGTGTGTGGGAAACTGGCCGAATGAGACTGGCTCCTTTTGTTTTACACTTTAGCTTTATTGGGTTTTCCCCCAACTGTATAAAGGCCACATTCTCACCCTAAAAAAGAAAAGGAAAAAGCCAAACAGTACAAAAAGGCATAGAGGAAAAAGAATACCCTGAAATCCTCCGCAGTGACCATCCTTTTCGATATTTATCTATGCAGGTTTCACGCTTATGGATAAATTGGCATAAATGGAGATTTTTGTTGGGGCAGTGAAGTGGCTTAGTGCATGTTTTCTGGAGGCAGACTGCCTGGGCTCCAGCCATGACCTGACCACTTACTGGATTTGTAACTATGGGCAAGTTGTTTCACCTCCCGTGCCTCAGTCTCCTCATCTGCAAAATGGAATTAGCAGGGTGGTACCTGCCTCCCAGAGTTGTTGAGAGGATCAAATGTGTGCCCTGTGAGGCAGGTCTCAAAACTCCATTTTACGTTTATGCTTGCCTTTTAAACACAGCGACTGCTGACCTGGGTAAGCCCACCTGCTGCACTTCCAGGCCAGCGCTAAAGCGTGCAGATCCTGTCCTGTTGTTTTCTGCAACAGTCAGAGGCATCTAAAGTCCTCTGCCCAACCCCAGGGTATCCTGTCTTCTCCTTGGGTTCCCTGGGTTTCCATCTCACAGCTACTCTCAGAGGCTGCTTGGCCACAGATGCTGGTCAAGGCCACTCCTCTAGAATCATCACCTCTCCTGCTTGTACCGGTCCCTCTCCAGTTCTGCCAGCTGGGACACTCTGCAGTGGGGCACAGCCCACCCTGGCCAGGAAGCTCATTCTATGGGCAGATCCAGCCCCTAGCCATGCTGGCCTGTCCTTTGTACTATAGGGACCCCGTCCCCTGTGCATACCACTCTCCAAGCCCCACATCCATGAAGGGAAATCCTCTGCTACTTGGCCCCAACCTGTATCTCCAGCCGGCCCTCGCTACTGCCACTGTCCACTGTGGACCCTCAGGGTTAGGATGACTTTCAGCTGGCACCAAAGCCACGTCTCTCCAGAGGACAGGCATCTCACTGCCTGTGGTCACTAGGGAACCCTTGACCCAACAGTGCCTCCATGTTCTGGTCTTTATAACGGTATCACTGCATGCAAAGGCCTCCGTTCCGCCCCAACATTCCACGTTGGAGGCTCTGCCCTGGGCTGTGACATAGATGCCGATCCTGTTTCATGCCCCCGAGAACACTGTCCTGCTGTTGGCCTTTGCCATCCAGGCTGTCACCAGCCAGCTCATGCTCTCTGCCCCGGTTCTCCCATCCTTGGCCTTGGTCTCATTACCTCAGTTAAGTCACCCAGCACAGGCAATGCCAGTCTGCATATCCAGTTCTTAAGACACACATTTGTTCTGAAACACAAGCAAGTCCAGACCTCCCTACAAAGGTGCAGACACCTCAGAAGCCGAGGGTGCAACATTTTAATTGTTTCGTGAGTTTTAGCCTCATCTTTATGATTATTCTGCAAGAAGGGACCCAGGGCCTCAGATGCCCTCTAAACCCTCCTGATGACTTAGGTGGGGACAGCAGCTCCCACCCCCTCCTGGGACCCTAAAACCGTGTAAGGCGATGCACATGGCCCTGCTTTGTGAAGGTGCAGGGTTATTAGAACAGATTCCGCGATTTAGCAAGGTGAGCACACCCTTGTGTTGTACAGCACTTTGTTGTTTGGGGGACCGGGTATTTGTTTTGATTTTTTTTTTTGGTGGCAAGTAGGCTTGCCTCTTTTGCACAAATAATTAAGTGGCTCAAATTAGACATTGCAGTGTCCCTGACGACTGTGCTCAGAACGATCCCTCCTGGCTTTCTGGCTGCTAAAGAACACACTCAGTGCCCTAGCCTCCCTCCTTTGGGTTGCTAGAAGATGCTGCTTCCTGGGTTGGTTTCCTCCGAATACTCCTGAATTTATTGCAGAGACAGGTAAGGGACCCATCTCTGGCAGCTAGACTCAACCGGAGTTCATTCGAGGTCATCATTCTCATGGGCATAAGTCAGTGAGATTGTCCCTCCTGGGGATTTTATGCTGATTGTATTGTATTGACGTACAATTGACACACAGTAAAAAACGCAAATCTCAATTGCTCACCTGGATGCATTTTAACAAATTCACACACTCCTGTGCACATCACCCAGATACAAAGTGAGAATATTTCCATGGCGGGGTAACCCCTTCCGGTCCCTCCCACTGTGGAAGCTTTTCTGTCCTCTCAATAAATCCTATTCTCTCACTAAAAAATAAAATAAGTAAATAAAAGAATATTTCCATGGCCACAGAAAGTCCCCAGGTGCCCCTTTGGTCACTTTCCCATTCCTTTCTCGGGCAATTACTGCTCTGATTTTTGTCACTCCAGGTACATTTTGCAATTTTCATTTTTTTATTTTTCTTTATTTAGAGAGAGGGTCTCACTCTGTCACCCAGGCTGGCGTGTGGTGGTGTGATCACAGTTCACTGCAACCTGAAACTCCTGGGCTCCTGATTCTCACACCTCAGCCTCCTGAGTAGCTGGGACCACGGGGGCATGCCACCATGCCCAGCTAATTTTTTTATTTTTGTAGGGATGGGCTCTCACTGTGTTGCCAAGGCTGGTCTGGAACTCCTGGCTTCAAGCGATCCTCCCACCTCAGTATCCCAAAGTACTGAGATTATAGGTGTGAACCACCGCACCCAGCACCAATTTTCAAAATTTAATGGGATCGTACATCTTGCTTTCCTCCGTCTGGCTGTGTTCCCTCAACAAAGTGTTTCTGAGCGTTATCCCATTATTACATGTATCAGTAGTTCATTTTTATTGATGAGTAGTGTTCTGTTGTATGAAGATAATGCAGTTTGTACCACCTGTTGGCAGAAATTTGGATTGTTTCCAGTTTGGAGCTACTATTAAAAGCTGCTACAGAAGTCCTTGTGCATGTCTTTTGGTGGATATAATCACTCATTGGTGACCCCTAATCACACACGTGGTCTCCTTGGTGTGTATCTAAAATTGAAACTATTGGGTCAAGAATAGATGAATATTCAACATTACAGAGACAGAGCAGAGACCCTTCTCAGGGGCCTGCCCCACCACCAGCCCCAAGCATGAAAATAAAGGAAAAGTCTTGAGTCCCTGCAAGAAAAATGTCAGGCACCTAGCGAGTCTTAAGAAGAAAATGAGCCACCTGATAAGCAAAGAGGTAAAAATAGCTTAAAACAATAGCCGCCCAAGTAAGTTAGAGCCACAGGAGTTTGGTTCCCTACAGAAGTTAAAGATAGATCTTGACACATGTCTCTGCATGGTTTTGCAAAAACCTGGATCCATCCCCACCATGTGGAAAATGATGACAACCTTCACGGAGACCTCAGATAAGGAAGAACTGAGGGCTGAACTCTGACCACCATTCTGTGTTCAAAATTTCTTCCTGGGGGCCTAGAGAAAGTCACACCCACAGGCCAGACTCAACATTTCTCTCTGCCGACCCTGCGTCTTTAGGCAATGCCTCACTTCCTTAATCGATTTCAAATCAAAGACTATCTGAATCTGCCTTTGATCTGCGAGTCCCCACTTCAACACGCCCTGCCTTTTGGGGACAAATCAACGTACAATCTCCATGTATTGATTTACTTGCCTTTTCTTACCGCGAATCTTGGTGTCAGTGTAGGGCTTTGCTGCACCAGGTGGGTGGACTCAAGTTTAGTTGGGTAACACTATCAAAAGTAGCCAAACAATCTTCTAAAGTCGTTGCACAATTTTACATTGCTACTAACAATGTGTGATCTTTTCAGCTGCTTCACATTTTTACTTTAGCCAGAAAAGTGGATGTATGGTGGTATCTCATTGTGAGCTTGTTTGGCTTGTTTTTTTGTTTTGCTTGCATTTCTCATGACTAATGATAATGGGCACTTTTTCACGTACTTATTGGTCATTCTGATATCTTGTTTCATGAAGTGCCTGGTGAGACTTTTCCCTGTCGTATAAATTCAGTTATATGTCTTCTTATTTTTAAATATTTATTATATATTTTTATGCGAGCCTTCTGTCAGACATAATGTAGTTGCAAACATTTTCTCCAATTCTCCAGCTTGCCTTTCCAATTCCCATTCTTTTAATAAGCAAATGTCACAAATTTAAATGAATTTGTAGGAGTCTAGTGTTTTTTAACATTGTAAATGGTGTTTTTAAATTTTATTTTTTAGTTGTTTTTGGCTAGTATGAGATCTGACAATTAATTATTGAACTCATCCTAGAAAAAGTACTGCATTCGTGACACGCCTGGGCAACTTGAGGAGACCTCATCTCTACAATAAATCAAAAAATTAGCCGGGCATGGTAGTGCGCGCCTGTAGTTCCAGCTACTTGAAGGCTGAGGCGGAAGGATCGCCGGAGCCCGGCAGGTCGAGGCTGCGGTGGCCGGGAGCGGCCGCTGCACTCCAGTCTGGGTGACAGAGTGAGACTCGAACTCAAAAAAAAAAAGGAAAAAAAAAGTGCTACATATGTCATTGCTGACTGTCACTACAGTCACCTTCAAAGTACTCCCCTTGAGAAGCTATGCACCGACGCCAATGCCTAATCCACCCATCCAAGCAATTTTGGAACTCTTTTTCTGGAATGGCCATCAGAGCTGTCATTGTATCACCCTTGATGTTCTGCGTGCCATCAAAATGTCTTCCTTTCAATATTTCCTTTATCTTCAGGTCAAGAAAAAAGTCACTGGAGGCCAGATCAGGTGAGTAGGGAGGGTGTTCCAATACAGTTTTTTGTTGACTGGCTAAAAGCTCCCTCACACACAGTGCTGTGTGAGCTGGTGCATTGTCATGATGCAAGAGCTCCTTCGGGACCATCGTTGCACACATCTTTCTCATGTCAAGATTTTCAGTTGAGATTTTACTGTCTATCTTTCAATGTTTATTTGATCTGCTGTACGTCTCACAGAAAGCTGACGATTTTGACATAAAATTAGATGGATTTTTGCAATGTTTTCGTCACTTCTGCTCGTTATTGGGTGTCCTGGCCTCTCTTCATCATAATGCTTTCTGTCCCTTCAGGAAAAACGTTTTATACACTGCACTCTCCCCTTAAACTTGAACTAACATATCCCTGATTTCACTTCCACTCTTGCCAAGTTTAACAAGAATTTGGTGCTTGTTCATTGCTCTAATTCAAACTCCGACATTCTTGCAACAACAGCTTTGATGGCCATTCCAGAGAGAGAGTTCCAAAATTGTTTTGATGGGTGAACTAGGCATTGGTATCAGTACACAGCTTCCCAAGGAGAGCGCTTCAAAGGTGACTGTGGTGACATTCAGCAATGAGTGCTTCTTCTAGGATGAGTTCACAAACGTATTTGTCAGACCTCGTATATAGAAATACAACAGGTCTTTGTCGGTCTTTTAAGAAAAAAAGGCAATTTTACTTGTTCTCCTTCCAACTGTATGCATTTTATTTCATTTATTTATTGATTTTGCTGTGTTATACTCTCTGGGATCTCCAGTATGATACTGAATAAAAGTTATAGCGCGCCTGTAATTTCAGCTCCTTGGAAGGCTGGGGTGGAAGGATCGCCGGAGACCAGCAGGTCGAGGCTGTGGTGGCCGGGAGCGGCCACTGCACTCCACTCTGGGCGACAGTGCAAGCGCGCACCACCACACCCAGCTAATTTTTGATTTATTGTAGAGATGAGGTCTCGCCAAGTTGCCCAGGCAGGTCTCGAACCCGCGGGCTCAGGCAATCCACTCACCTCGGCCTCCCAAAGTGCTGGGATTACAGGCTGAGCCACTGAGCCCAGCCAATAATAGGGTTTATTTTCTGTTTTGTTAATGCAGTGAAACACATTGATTTAGAAATGTAAAAACAACCTTACATGCCTGGAATATACCTCAGTTGGTCATACTTAAATATTGGTTGATTTGGTTTGCTAATATTTTGCTAGGACATTTGTATTTTTACCCATTAGTCCCTTCTTTCTTTATTCATGTGTTTATTTCTTGCAATATCCTTGCCAGATTTTGATATTAGGCTTGTGACGAAATTGTGAACAACGGGCTAATTTTTTTCTTCCTAGGATGTTAAGGTGAATTCACCAATAAAACCATCTGGACCTAAAGTTTTAGAAACTAGAAAGGTTTTTTTTTTACTGTGACTTTGATTTCTTTAACATGCCTACTACTATTCAGATTTTTCTATTTCTTCTTGTGTTGGTTTAGAAAATAGTGTTTTTCAAGAAATCTGTCCATTTAATTTAAACTGTCAAATAGTGCAAATTTGTTCATATTAATAGTTAGTGTCTCTAAAACACTGTAGGAGCTGTCCTAATCCTCTATTTTCATTCTTGATGTTGAACAATAGTTTCTCTTTTTTGTCAGCATTCCTAGAAATTGACAATGGTACATTTCACCCGAGCTCCGTGCTCCTAGAAAACAGCAGTCCTTAAGAAATCCCCCCCACACACGCGCTTTTTTTGTGTTCCAGAAAATGGTTTACGGCAAAGTCCCTATACGATTTCCTCATGTAACTCACAGGTGCTACCTTGCTCACCAACGACAGGATCAAACACAGGCCCTCCAAATTTCCACCTTTTGTCTCATAAATGATTAAACGGTTTCATCCCCACTGATCAATCTGAACAAAAAGCTTATTAACCAAACTTTAGTTAAGGCTTCCTCTTTCCCCCAGGTCCCAGAATTTTGACCTACATTCCCCCTGAGCCAGAATACAATCCCTCCTTCATGACCTCTCTTTTTTTTTCAAAGAAAGAAAAGTTCATTTAAAAGTAAATTAGAGAGAGAAAGAGAAGGGAGAGAGAGAGGATTCACCTCCCCAAGGTGGGTCAGGGGGCCAAAGCCAGGAAGCATGGCGACAGCCATCGCTCAAAGAGCACATGGCCACACCGGATTCATGACCTCTCTTTTTATTTTTGAGTTGGAGTCTCACCCTGTCGCCCAGACTGGAGTGCAGTGGCCGCTCCCGGCCACCGCAGCCTCGACCTGCTGGGCTCCGGCGATCCTTCCGCCTCAGCCTTCCAAGTAGCTGGAATTACAGGCGCATGCTGCCACGCCCGGCTGATTTTTTGATTTATTGTAGAGATGAGGTCTCTCCAAGTTGCCCAGGCGGGTCTCGAACCCACGGGCTCAGGCAATCCACTCACCTCAGCCTCCCAAAGGCGCGGGATTACAGGCTGAGCCACCAAGCCCAGCTCATGACCTCTCTTAAGAGCAGGCTGACCTCGGGAGAAAACGCTCCCGAGCTCTTGTCTGGTCACTCCTCCTCTAAGCTTTCATCCTGTTCTTCCCACTTTCACACACGGGGTTCTTTCTAGATCTGTTTAGTCCTCCCTATAAAAGAAAGTCATTCTCTGTTTCATCTTTCAGACCCTGACAGGACTCAAGTTCATTGCATCCTTCCTATTGCCATAGTCCCTTTCCCCCTCTTGCAATAATCTTCTCAAAGTCTCTTCCTATCTAAAGTTGGAGATTTTTTTACTTGACAAAATTTACCAATTTCACTAGTCTGTTCAAAGAAACAACTCTGGCTCAGTTAATTTCATCTATTGTTAATTTGTTTTCCATTGATTTCTGTCCTTAAATTTATTACGTCCTTCTTCTGCCATCTTTGTGTGTCATCTCTTCTTCTGTTTTATAACTTATTGGAATGAAACTTAGTTTAAAACTATTTTCCATTCTAATATATGCACCTAGAGAAATAAATATACCTCTGTACATCCCTCAAATGCTAATACACTGTGTTTATATTTTTGCTTAGTTCAAAATAGTGTCTAATTTCCATGTAGTGTTTTATCTGATCCATAGGTTATTTAGAAGTATGTTGCTTAATTTCCAAATATTTTGTAATTTTCTAGGTTTCTATTTTTTTTTATTTGAAGTTTAACACCACCATGGTCAAAAAACATACTCTGTATGATTTTAATCCTTTTGATGTCATTGAGGCATTGCGGTGTAATTGTTTTTAATATGACCCAAGTTATTTTGGTAAGTATACCATGTGTGCTTAAACAGAATGATTATTGATAGGAAACAAGTTTCCATGGGTTTCTCATGTTTCTTCATGTCTCATAAGCAGAGACACTGCTTTTGTTTTTTTAGATATTTATGTCTAAAGATATTTCTTAAGATAGTTGTATGGCAAACAGCTTTTGAAGATATAATGCATTCATCTGGAGCAGAGGGCAGGTTAATTTGCTGCCCACTTTAGCAAAGATAATGTCTCCTTCAGGGGCAAAAGTTGAGCTAATTTTCTTTCTCCCTATGATAAAAGACTGAGGTTTCCTAAGTTCAGGGTTCTTCAGCTATGATAAAACCCACTTCTTTTGTGGCATCCATCTGGGCCATACTGTGTTACCCCAATGGGAGCTGGGGATGAAGGAGGAGGAAAGGCAAAAGAAACCAATGCAAACCTGAAACTTAGTATGCTTGTTATGTAGTGTATGATAAAGTCCTTTGTCTCTGACCCAAGAATCTCAAAACTTCTCTTGCAACCAGGGGTACTGGGAGACTAATTAGCATGGAAGTAGGGCAAAATCTGAAACCCTTCATTATTCTTGATGTTTATTCTGCAGTTGTTGGGCAAAATGTTCTGTGTATGCTAATTAGGTTGAGCCTGTTAATTAGGTCATTCAGATCTCATATATCCCTACTACTTTATATCTGTATATTTTATCAGTTATAAGAGAAGGGTGTGTGACTTCCATTATGAATGTGGACTTTTCTTTTTCCTCCTACAGTTCTGCCAATTTCTGCTCTTCGTGTACTTTTTTTATTAAGTGATAGTCTTCCCATGGTGCTCAGGCTAGCCTTAAACTCCTGGGCACAAGGGCTGTTCCCATCTCAGCCTCCTGAGTAGCTAGAACTGTAGGCATTCACTGCCAGGTCCTGCTTGCTTTTTGTGTACTTTGAAGATATAATGTTGTGTTCCAATATTTTAGAATTGCTTGTTGTCTTAAAGAATTGGCCTTTTTGTGATGTAAGATGACTCTCCTCCCCTTTGGTAATGTTTCTTATCATCCATCTACCTTGGTACGAATATAACCACACCAGCTTCCTTATGCTTCCTATGGATGTGTATTTTCTATCCTTTTTCTTTCAGCAATTGTTTTATTACATTGAAAGTGGGTCTCATATATAGCATACAACTGATACTTACTTCAACAGTCTGCAGCCCTCTATTGTAGTCCTCTGGTGGTTTTACTATGTCTACAGGTGGGACATCAGAAAAGTTACAGATGAGGAGATTCCAAGCTCTCATTCATCTAAAGAAACACAAAATAAACACAAAAACAAACAAAATCCCAGAAACTGTATGAGCCACTTTTGTCTGAGCTCTGGAGAACCAAAGGTTTACAGCTCCTGAGCAAACATCTCATCAAGAAGATGCCATTTTCAAAATAGTAGGAAAGTTTTGTGGTATTTTTTCATTCACCCTTTCCTCATTTCCTCCCAGCATGACAGGAGCCTTGATCCTGAGTGGCAGGATCCAGTTTCCACTTCTCTCCCCCAAACCAGAGGGAACAAAGCAGACCACCTTTGCAAACTATTATATGCATCTATTCTAACCTGTTTAGGGGATTCCTAAAGAACTGATGTGGGGTGCTCATCTCTGTCTGGCATAACTCAGAATGCAGGCAGAAAAAGCAGTGAACACTGTTCATCATGCCATGGGGAACTAAAAATCTACAGATGTCTTGGCCAAGAGATTACAAGTGGAGAGACAATAAACCATCTAAGGCCCAGAGGAGAAGCTAGAGTAAGACTTTTTTGGAAATTAGGACATTCAAAAGCAGCCGTGTTTATAGAGGAGCTTAGTAGTCCCCACCCATGGCCCAGCAATATACGTGCTCAGTAAAGAACTGAAAGATACTTTTACCTCAGGCTGATCCTTAGACTCAAATTAAGCCTATCTAAATAGTGTACAAATGCTCCAGCAGAGAGTCCATCCACAAAGACTGAAAAAGAAGGTTATACACTCTCTTTGGTTTTTTGGATAGGAGAGGGCTGTTGTTTTGTTGTTTCAGACCTGGAATTCAGGGAAATCTCTGGCAAAACATTAGCTGAACCAAGATAACATGACATAAGAAACTTGTGGGACACCATGAAGTGGGCCAACATATTCATTATGGGACTCCAAGAAATCAAGAAAGAGGACAAAAGATTATTTGACAAAATAATGACTGAAACTTCACAAATTGTATTAAAGACATGAATCTACAAGTCCAAGAAGTTCAATAAAGTTCAACAATGATAAACCCAAAGTACTCCATACCAATTATGTAACCGGTGAAAGATGAAGACCAAGAGACAAGTTAGAAAGCTGCAAAAGAGAAATGACTCATCATGCACAAGGGATTTTCAGTAAGATAATACACAGATTTCTCATAAGAAACACTGAAGACCAGAAGGCAGTGGGATGATATTTTTAAAGTGCTGAAAGAAAAAACTGCAAACCAAAACTACCCTAGCTAATAGAAAACAGTCTTTAAAATGAGAAAGTAGTGAAGACATGTCCAAACAAAAGCTGAGAATGTTCATTCGCCCTAGATGTACCTTATTAGAAATGCATTTTATTTTATCCAGTAGGTTGAAATAAAAGGACACTAAACAGTAATTTGAGCTGTATAAAGAATACAAAGATGCTTGGTAAAGGTAAATACATGGGCAAATGTAAAAGCAAGTATTATTGTAATTTTGGGTTGCAACTCCACTTTTTATTTTCTACATAATTCAAAAAACAAATACATAAAAGCAATTATAAATCTATCTTATTGGGCACACAATCTATAAAGATTTAATTTGTGACATCAATAATATAATTAGGAGAGTGAAAAGAACTGTATAGGAAAAGAGTTATTATATGCAACCGAAGTCAAGTTGTAATCATTTTTGAATGCTATATGTAATGATAACCACAAAGAAAATATACATAGAATATACATAAAAGGAAATGAGAAAGAATCAAAATATGTCACTACAAAGAAAATAACTAAACACAAAAGAAGCCGGGCTCCGTGGTTCAGCCTGTAATCCCAGCGCTTTGGGAGGCTGAGGTGAGTGGATTGCCTGAGCCCGCGGGTTCGAGACCCGCCTGGGCAATTTGGAGAGCCCTCATCTCTACAATAAATCAAAAAAATAATAAATTAGCCGGACGTGGTAGCGCACGCCTGTAGCTCCAGCTACTTGGAAGGCTGAGGCAGAAAGATCGCTGGAGCTCAGCAGGTCAAGGCTGTGGTGGCTGGGAGCGGCCACTGCACTCCAGTCTAGGCGACGGAGTGAGACTCCAACTCAAAAAAAAAACACACACACACACAAAAGAAGGCAGTAATAAAAGAAATTAGGTACAAAAAAGTTCTAAGGCACACAGAAAAAAAAAAGCAAAATGAAAAAAGTCCTTCCCAATCAAAAGGCAATGATTGCCAGAATAAGCTTTTAAAAATGGTTTTAAAATGATCTAACTTTATGCTGCCTGCAAGAGATTCACTTTAGATCTAAAGATACAAAAATGTTGAAAGTAAAAGGATGAAAAAAGACATTACATGCCAATAGCAATCTGGATGGTTAGGGTAGCTATGCTGATAACAGGAAAAATGACTATCAAGTCCAAAACTGTTGTGAAATGCAAAGTACATTATATATTGACGAAAATGGTCCATTTGCCAAAAAGATACAGCAGTTATAAACACATGCTCCAAACATCAGAACCCCAAAATATATGCAGCTAGCACTGACAGAAATAAAGAAAAAGCAGATACTTCTACAATAGCATTTGGAAACTTCAACACCTGATCTTAATAATGAATAAACAGCCAGATAGAAGGTCATGAGCAACACTATAAGCTAATTAGATCTAACAGATATAGATAAAACATTCCATCCAATAATAGCAAAATACACATTTTAGTCAAACACACATGAAATATTCTCTAAGACAGACTATACGTTAGGCCACAAAAAAAGGTTTAATAAATTGTCAAAGTATCTTTTCTAATTGCAATTGAAAGACACCAAAATTTGATGACAAAAAAAAAAACTGGAAAATTTACAAATATGTAGAAATTTTTAAAAATACTTTTTTTTTTTTGAGTTGGAGTCACACTCTGTTGCTCAGGCTGGAGTGTAGTGGCATGCTCACAGCCACCACAGCCTCGACCTGCTCGGTTCAAGTGATCCTTCTGCCTCAACCTCAGCCTTCCAAGTAGCTGGAATTACAGGTATGCACCATCACACCCAGCTAATTTTATGATTTCTGGTAGAGATGAGGTCTCACCAAGTTGCCTGGGCTGGTCTTGAACCCGTGAGCTCAGGCAATCCTCTCACCTTGGCCTCCCAAAGTGCTGGCATTATAGGCATGAGTCACCGTGCCTGGTCTAAAAATAAAAATACATTCTTAAGCAAACATTGGGTCAGAGAAGAAGTCACAAGGTAAATTAGAAACTACCTAGAGACCAATGAAAATTCAAACACAACATACCAAAACTTATGGGATGCAATACAAGCCAATCTAAAGGGAAATTTACAGCTGAAAACATGTACATTAAAAGAGAAGAAAGATCTCAAATCAATAACCTAACTTTATACCTTAAGGAAATAGAAAAAGAAAAGCAAACAGAAGCCAAACCAGAAGAAGAAATGAAACAATAAAGATTAGAGCAGAGAAAAATCAAATAAGGAATAGAATAACAACAGAAAAAAATCAGTAAAACCAAAAATTGGCTCTTTAAGAATACCAACAAAATTGACAGACCTTTAGCTAAGTTGACTAAGAAAAAAACAGAGAAGACTCAAACTACTAGCATTGGAAATTAAAGTGGAGACATCACTGCCAACCTTGGAGGTAAAAAGAATTGTCAGAGAATACCACGAACAATTGTGGGCCAACAATTTGAATACCTTAGATGAAATGGACGATTTTCCAAAACCACAAATTCTACCAAACTAAATCATAAAGAGACAGAACATCCCACTAGAGCTATAACTAGTAAGGTAAGGTGATTGGGCCAGTAGTAACAACAACTACAACAAAAAAGCCCTGAACAAGACAGTTTTGCGGGTGAATTCTTCCAAACATTTAAAGAAGAATTAACATGAATCCTTTCCTAACTCTTCCAAAATATTAAAGAAGAAAAAATCCTAAATTTTTTCACAAGGTAAGCATTAACATGATGCAGAAGTTAGACAAAAACACTACAAGAAAACTACAGACCAATATCTCTTGCAAATATTGATGCAAACATTCTCAAGAAAATGCCAGTAAACAGAATTCAGCAGCATATTAAAGGGATTACATACCATGACCAAGTAGGATCATTCCTCGCATTAAAACATAATTCACCATGTGAAAATCCATTCGTGTAATACACCACAATACAATGAAGCGGGGGGAGCACAATCATCTCAACTGATGCAGAAATAGCACTTGACAATAGTAAGCCCTTTTTCTTTTTTTTTTTTTTTTTTGGAGTTGGAGTCTCACTCAGTCGCCCAGACCGGAGTGCAGCAGCTGCTCCCGGCCACTGTAGCCTCGACCTGCTGGGCTCCGGCGATCCTTCCGCCTCAGCCTTCCAAGTAGCCAGAATTACAGGCACGTCGCTACCACGCCCGGCTGATTTTTTAATTTATTGTAGAGATGAGGTCTTGCCAAGGTGCCCAGGTGAGTCTCGAACCCGCGGGCTCAGACAATCCACTCACATCAACCTCCCAAAGCACGGGATTACAGGCTGAACCACCGAGCCCGGCTAAGCCCTTTTTCATGATGAAAAAAAAAACTCCGTTGAGCAAGAAGTAGATGGAAGTATCTGTAACATGATAAAGTATGTGAGAGAATATTTGTAAATCATATATATGACTAGAATTATTTTTCAGAATATATAAATCACTCCTACAATGCAACAAAAAAACCCACAATTCCAAAAAGGGCAAAAGACTTAAATGGATATTTCTTCAAAGAAGTTATACAAATAGCCAGTAAGCATGTGAAAACATGCTCAGCATCACTAGTCATTAGGGGAATGCAAATCAAAACTACACTAATATTCCACTTCACACTCACTAGGATAGCTACTACTTTTAAAAAATACATATAATAACAAAGAGTGCAAAGATGTAGAGAACTTGGAACTCTGTATCCCTGCTAGAGAAAATATAAAATGGTGCCAATGCTGTGGAACAAAGTTTGGGACTTTTCATCAAAAAGTTAAATATGTTGGGCCAGGCGCGGTGGCTCGCATCTATAATTCCAGCACTTTGGGAGGCCGAGGTGAGAGGATTGCCTGAACCCGTGGGTTTGAGACCAGCCTGGGCAACTTCGCAAGACCTCATCTCTACAATAAATCAAAAAATTAGCCGGGCATGGTGTCACACGCCTATAGTTCCAGCTACTCGGAAGGCTGAGGCAGAAGGATCGCCTGAACCCAGCAGGTCGAGGCTGTGGTGGCCAGGAATGTGCCATTGCCCTCCAGCCTGGGTGACAGAGTGAGACTCCAACTCAAAAAAAAAGTTAAATATAGAATTACCATATAATCCAGCAATTCCACTTCTAGGTCTATGACAAAAATAATTGAAAGCAGGCACTCTTGGCACCCAGTTCCTGAACAAAACCCGAAACCCACAGGCCATAAGAGATAAGATAGACAAGTGGGAACTCATTAAACTGACTAGCTTCTGTAAAGACAAAGAAACCATCAAGAGAGCAGGGCGACAGCCTACAGACTGGGAAAAAGTATTTGCCAACTCCAGGCCTGACAAAGGCTTAACATCTTGGATCTACAAGGAACTCAAACATGCGGAAAAGAAAAAAACAAACAACCCCATTATAAAATGGACAGAAACTTCTCAAAGGAAGACATTCAAGCAGCCAACAGACACATGAAGAAATGTTCAACCTCACCAATCATCAGGGAGATGCAAATCAAAACCACACTGAGATACCACCTAACTCCAGTCAGAATGGCAATTATCAATAACTCAAAAAATAACAGTTGCTGGAGAGGGTGTGGTGAAAAGGGAACACTTCTACACTGTTGGTGGGATTGTAAACTAGTGCAACCTCTTTGGAAAGCAGTGTGGCGATTCCTAAAAGCTCTAAACACCAACCTCCCGTATGACCCCGCAATCCCCCTACTGGGAATATACCCTGAAGAACACAAATCACTCTATAAAAATGATACCTGCACACATATGTTTATCACAGCATTGTTCACAATAGCAAAAACCTGGGAGCAACCATGCTGTCCATCAAAAGAGGACTGGATTAAAAAAATGTGGTACATATACACAATGGAATACTATGCAGCCATAAAGAAGAATGAAATCATGAATTTCGCAGCAACCTGGATGGAACTAGAGTCCATAATACTGAGTGAC